>VWYK01077761.1:10453-38078 GCA_013399775.1 Semnornis frantzii
TTTTTTAATATTGCTTTTCAGATGTTCCTTCCTTTGTAGGCTCTTAGACTGAAGGTATTTCCTGCTTCAATAAATTTTCTTCTTGTATTTCCTGCCCTGACAGTACTGTTAAAATCAGCTGCACTATTAAATGATTATTTATGTATGAGGTCATGGTAATTACCATTGCTAATGCCTTGCATGCCCTAATACCTTCAGGCTGATAATCTTCAGCATGCCTTCTTCCACCAAGTGTTAAGAAGCTTACGCTTGAGAATTTCAAACAACTTGGAGAACAAGACACAATCCTGTTGCATTTCCAGCTCACTTTTAACTGGTGTGCCTTTTCAGCTTCAGCTCTCACATGCATTACCATTCTTTCATCATCCAAAGTCCACAGGGTTTCTTTAGTTCTCAGACAGCCCCTCCATACAGAGTAAAACACTTGTTTAAATTCCAGTAACGCCCTCCCAGCTCATCGTTTCCATACCCCTAGCCCTGTTTATTCACCTCAGCAACATCATCTGAGAAGCACAGGTGTCACCTTCTGAAGCCAGATACATATTCCTGCACCTTGTGAGAGCTGTAGCAGTACCCAGGAGGCGTATCGAACACATCTATGCTCTTCAAACACACGTGCAGATTTCTGCTCCCCTTTTTGGGCAACGAGAGAGCTGCTGCTGCTTCACTCATCATTATACCTACACCAAACTGCTCTACACTAACTCACTGGCACTGTGTCACTAACTATACTTCATGCACCTTCCATGCATACCATTTAAACTCACATGTCTCATATTTACCACTTGTTCTCCTTTCTTTCATTCCACAAGTTTTTATTTCTTTTTCTTGGTCCTTTACTTTCCTAGACTATTCCTTTCAGCTTTTTATAAATACCTACTGGTTCCA
Organism: Semnornis frantzii; assembly: GCA_013399775.1. Taxonomy (NCBI): domain Eukaryota; kingdom Metazoa; phylum Chordata; class Aves; order Piciformes; family Ramphastidae; genus Semnornis; species Semnornis frantzii. The sequence continues at coordinate 11,342 of VWYK01077761.1, forward strand.
GTGCATTTGCTGCAGTCCAAAACCAAACATGGGGTCTTGTGAAAGTTTCTAACTCAACCAGTGCCTTGCCATTCTAAACCAGGAGTTTCCAGTACCCACTAACGTTTCTCAGCCCTGAAAGTCACACTGAGAGATGCAAGGTCATTCACAGAAGCACTGCTCTTGGTCCAACATCCAAGAACAAGACAGAGAAGTTCAAGGAAATCTTTTCACTCTGAAGTGACATCAAGCCCCGAAGGCACCCAACATGTACCCATGTACATATGTACCCATGTACATATATGAGGATCAGGAAGCTTTATTGGAGACACAAACACACTCCAACACACTCTTCCCTGCCCAGCAGGGTTCTGTGGGCAGTGTGACTCCAGGGAAGCTGGGAGCAGGCATCTTTAACCAGTTTGAGCCATGCAGACAACACTTTTCAAAGAGAGGCTGCAGCCCTCGGCAGAGCCTCTGCTTTTGCAGATGGCTTTTTGCACTTGCTCCGAGCTACATCAGAGTCAGGCCCCGGCACTCGCAGCTCGCCAGGACGACCTCCTGCGCTCGTCTGTCTCATCAACGCACTGATGTGCTGCATCTCCGGCAGGAGGCTCTGTTGCACAGCGACTAAAAAGGCTTCCCGCTACCCACCGCCAGTTCGAGTTTGCTGCCAGCATCAAGCAGCACCAGCTCCGTGCCCTCCCTCATCACCCACGAGCACCCACGAGTTTGTCCCGGATCGCGTCGGCACACGGCTCTGCACCTGCCAAACTGACACACCACAGAGCTTGTAAGCTTTAGCCTTTAGCGCAGTCTCACGCAGTGCGAGGAAAGAGAGCTGGCATCTGATCTAGCCTAAGCCTGCCAGGGGAGAGCTTACTGGCCAATATTTTCACTGGGAAATTTGAAAGAGTAAGTTCACACTCGGTCCAAGGAGACAGTCAGAAGCTCCGGACTGTCTCATCAGACTCCAGTTTCGGGGTATCGGCAGTGTTCTGAGGAAACAGGCGTGCTCATCACATCCTAGCACATTAACAAGGGAGCGTCTCCATCACAAATTAAGTTCTTTTGTTTGTTTGTTTGTTTTTGTTCCCCCAGGAAATTCTAGGTGAATCATCTTCTTGTGCGTTCACTGCTGGCACAAAGAAAGAGGCAAGAAATATACAGATGGGAGGACATGTTCCTGAACCAATGAACTTAAGCTGCTGTGGACCTGCACCCTTACTCTTAGTGGCAAAGCCAGATTTAAAATTCAGTAACTCCTCTCACCTCGTATGGTCCTTCATTTTTTATTATGTTGTTGCAACTATGTAGTTTCTGTGCTCCGAGAAGGACATGAGAGAGGACAGGCATTCTGTGTGCGTCCTAAGCCAGTTCTGCCTGCAAATGAAGCATTTTTTCCTAAGTATGTATGTGAAGGGCTTTCAAAATACAAATACATCATTTAGCCAATAAACACAAGACTTTGGTAACGATACAACTCACCTCTAGTTCTCGCTTCTAAACTTGGAGAAGTGACTGTGAACTGTCTTCACTGCTGAATATTCACAGGCAGTAAGCACTATAGTCAAGTATTTATTGCCCTGATGACTGTCTCCTACCAGAACGTCCTGTACCATTCAGCCTCTCACATTCTCCCTCGGCAGAAGAATTTGTCTCATCCGACTATCTTTTCCACCACCATGAGCATTTCAGTCTCACCTTGGATTTCTCTAGAAGCCGGAGTCTAGTGCTGTTAAATCTCTGTTTTAAAACCTCGTTTACTTCAGTGAGATTAAGCACAACTCTAATCCCCTTATGTCTGCAGTGTCATAGGCAAAGCAGGTTCATGATCAAACATTTACCATTTCCAAAGGAAGACAAACTGACACCAGACAGTTTGCATTTTTTGGCCAATCTGTTGCCATCATTTGTTCGGGTTCAGATGCAAAGCCAGAAGAGTCTTTTCAATTGTTCTGAAACAGCTTGCACTGTAAGAGTGCTTTACCACCAAACCTGTACCTATGTGCCCTGCCATTTCAGAGCCACTGGCAGCTCACGAAGCATGATCTGAGCTCCTTCTAGTCTCTCCTTTCAGGCTGGGTTCAACACCAGGCTTTTACACTGCCTTTTACAGTGACTGCATGTAACACTTCACGGAGATTACCGACAGGCTTCTCAAATGTGCCACGCGGACCAAGTTTACCAGCCACTTCACAGGCTTCCACACAAAGGAGACTCAGATTTCTCGGTCTTGGACACCTACCCTAACACATATAGGCTCCTTTCAAATCAAAGTTGCTGGTATCCCAGCACCTCTGACGGTGAGCAGAACTCCCTTGTGCTGGCCTGCGGCACCCACAGGCATACACACGGTGTGACAGCTAGTGTGGAAACACAGGCTCACAGCCTCAGCCCCCAAACCATGACATCTTCTCTCTAATGTTTTCTTCCCACAGAAGTAGAATTTCTGCAATCCTTTCACCCTGCTCAACACAGTATGTGCTCCTCTAAGGTCCAATGCTTTCATCCCAAGGTGAGAGACAGTACTAGCTGACTTCCTCGGGACCCAAACTGCCAATGCAACTGAGTCTTTCAGTAGCTACAACAATATGCTGTCAGAAAAACTAAGAATGGCTCTGAGAGTTTTGGACCATTCCTCCTTCCAGATTTGGGTTGCCATCTTTACACCAGAGGGGACAGTGGGGTCCTCTTAGGGAATCAGTAATCTGAACGGGCCAGTTTGACAACTCACCCAGAGGAAGGCTGGTACCCTTTCTCTTTCTCCTTCCTCTGCTTCTCACTGTGCTCTCCAGACAGTGAACCCAAGCTGCTTCAGTAAAAAAGACTGGCAGTTTTCTTCTAATTCTAGATCTGTTGCCAAAGCTAGTGGAAGAAAAAGGAAGAAACCAAGAGGCAGGCCCAGATGTAGAGCTATCTCTTTGAGATCAGCAACCTTTCAGAACTACAGGATCATTCCAAGAAATCATGTTCAGGATCCTGACCTGCTTCAATGCCAAGTCTAGGTGCAAGTCAGGAAAACTAACTCTGGAAAAAAATCCCCAAACATCACCCCCTGGGCACCGAGGTTGATTTTCCTGTTGCTAGCAAGAAATGTAGCATCCAGCAGATGGGAAGAATGAACAATCAGAGGAAAACGTGACATAAATATCATGACAAGTTAAAGCCCATCTTATCATGCTGTCATGACACTTGAAGCATTCTTCTGTTCTTACTTCATGAAGAGCTTTTGCACAACTGCATCTGTCAGCTGAAGTGATTCTAAGTTAACCAAGTTGGCACAAGCCAACCTCGTGAGGTTCAACAAGACCAAGTGCAAGGTCCTGCAGCTGGGTCAGGGCAATCCCAAGCACAAATACAGGCTGGGCAGTGACTGGCTGAAGAGCAGCCCCAAGGAGAGGGACTTAGGGATGTTGGTCGACAAGAAGCTCTACATGAGCCAGCAGTGTGCACTTGCAGCCCAGAAAGCCAACCAGAGCCTGGGCTGCATCAGAAGTGTGAACAGCAGGGTGAGGGAGGTGATTCTCCTCTTCAACTCCACTCTGGTGAGACCCCACCTGGAGTACTGCATCCAGTTCTGGAGCCCCTGGGACAAGAGGGATGTGGAGGGGCTGGAAGGTGTCCAGAGCAGGGCCACGAGGATGCTCAGAGGGCTGGAGCTGCTCTGCTGTGAGGACAGGCTGAAAGAGACGGGGCTGTTCAGTCTGGAGAAGAGGAGGTTCCCAGGTGACCTTATTGTGGCCTTCCAGTATCTGAAGTGGGTTACAAAATAGCTGGGGAGAGACTTTTTAGGCTATCAGGTAGTGACAGAACTAGGGGGAATGGAGCAAAGCTGGAGGTGAGGAGATTCAGCCTGGACGTGAGGAGGAAGTTCTTCACCATGAGAGTGGTGAGAGCCTGGAAGGGGTTGCCCAGGGAGGTGGTTGAGGCCTCATCCCTGGAGGTGTTTAAGGCCAGGCTGGATGAGGCTGTGGACAGCCTGACCTAGTGTGAGGTGTCCCTGCCCATGGCAGGGGGGTTGGAACTGGATGGTCCTTGTGGTCTCTTCCAACCCCAATTCTATGATTCGAAGTCAATCAAATCTGCATAAAACCACTCAAGAAATCAAAGCAACACATTTCTAAAGGGAGAGCACCACCAAAAGCTTCCGTTGAATGCATTTGTGTGGCAGCACCATCCTGAGCTGACTGCCCTGTGAGCACACAGGGCTCTGGATGTAGAAGCAGAGAGGGCTGATCTCATGATTGTCAGCCTCAGTGGCCTACGGTGCTCTGTTCTAAACGTTTCTGCACCTACTGCAGATGTGTAGGCTTTTACAATGTCTTTGCATTATGGTAACCCACAATTGGTGCCAACTTTGTTTTAAAACATTGGGCTAAAGACCACTTAAGATCCAAACTCCTCATGAAATGCCCCTTCCAAGGAGCCCCTTCCAAGGAGCACAACTGTCAGTGTGGTGCTGTAATTCCACATATAATTTAGGGCAGCGTTGGCTTATGCTGTCTCCCTATGTCTATAGTTTTGGTTTCCTTGTCTGGTTTGCACACCCTTCCTGTATGGCACAAGCACTAGTATGGTCACAAAGTGAGGCAGGTGAGAGTCTGAAATAACCCTTTGAGGTTTTGCTCCACTGCATCTGTTACTTTTGGTGCACATCTGCCCAAATGCTTGTGGTGTCACCAGGTGTTTTCTGGAAGTGCTGCATGTAACTACCCAGTAAACAGCCCTGGTCATGTATTAGCAGCCTGCAGATTAATTGCAGCCAGGGGTTTAGTTTCTGTGTTATGTAGCACACACACAAGAATTTTTACTAGCTTGCTCCAGAAACTTATCTATGAATTTAAAAGCAAGAAGCCTAACTTTGGTTTGAACAAAATAAAGCAAATTTTATCTGGCTTGGCAATTGTTGTTGAAGGTTTCCCCATGCCTCTCCATCTCTGAAAAGCAGCTCAGAAAAGAAAGCCAAAAAGATGCAAAGATCTTTTACTGTGAGGGTGACAGAGCCCTGGAACAGGCTGCCCAGGGAGTTGTGGAGTCTCCCTGTCTGGAGATATTCAAGACCCTCCTGGATGTATTCCTGTGTGATCTGGTACAGGAGATCTTGCTCTGGCAGAGGGTTGGACTGGATGAGCTCCAGAGGTCCCTTCCAGCCACTGCCATTCTCTGATTCTGCGATCTCCAGTTCAGAGTCATACTCAGTAATTTTTAGACTAAACAGTCACACTTGTAAGTCATCAGATGACAATTTCAATGTTCAAAACAGCTAAATGTTAATTTGTTTTAACTAGAAGGGCATTATAAGTATTTCTAAATCTTGCCAGTGTGAGCAGCCCTACACGATATGCAATTTTGCAATTCTGTGACTATACTGCCATATTCAAATGAGCTCTCCAACGTGCTGCAGCTGCTTCCTCAACCACATAAAGTGTTTGCTTGTTGCAGGAAAACATATGTAATTACATTAGGTTGGCTGCCAAGAAATAATAGTCCTAGAAGTAAAACCTATTGATCAGATAACTGGTACATCAGTCTCTATGTCACAGCACAGTTGTTGTTGCTAGAAGCTCTGGGATCACTCCTTTGCAAACATGCAGTTTTCCAGATTCATGCTAGGTTTCTTTCCCTTCACATAGCAGGATAACCTAATGCTGTAAACTCTTTCTCCTGATAATGGCAACTGCTTGCAAAAAGCCAGATCTTAGAACTTAGAACTACCTCCTATAGACACAGACATCTGTTGTGAGCTGGTTGTGCAGCAGAGAGCCTGAGTGTTCAATTCTGGATTCTGGAAATCACTATAGGAATTCAGTGGTGGGGATGGAGAGGTTTTGGACATCAAAACTTTGGCTGCTTGTCTGGGCACAGAAGCTGTTCCATCTTCTCTAGGTCCATTTTCTCAGTCAGCCTCCCAAAATGTCAGAGACCAGCTGGAGGCTTTACAGGATTATGTGATTCTTCTCTAATGTCAACAGGTTAAAACAAAACACACCCAAATAACAACTTGCACTGACCACTTTCCTTCACTGCAACCCTTCTGGAGTGGAGAAGCAAGCAAAACCATAGCAGCTTTGTTAGCAAACATGGATTGTGAGGTCGATGTATTTGGCAAAATAGGCAGAGGCTGCAAGTCAAAGACGAGGAAGAACATAACAACTCCTTGGCAACTACAGCTCCAGGTGACCCGAAAGCTCTGAGACACGCTTCTAGTACCTCCACATCAACAAAGCTCTTTTCTCCCCTGTAAAATGTCCAGGCAAACTTGTTAGGATGGCCAGAATCAGAGAAGGAAAACTGATTACTGCTACCACCAACCGTGGCTTTCATGTCCCTGTGTTTCAAACTGACCCACAATACAGCCTTTAACTTCATCTTTTATACACATCGAATGTTTTATCCTCTGTGCTGTTTATGACCTCTGTCAGGAAAGGAAAACGTTCACTGCTGCAAACCATTACCAGCTGTGGACCATTTGCCTTGACTTGCAACACTGTAAGCTCTCTAACCTCCTGCTGCTTTCTGTTTTAGTGTGACCATGAAGGCTGAGCGTGTAAACCCCTTTACCCAGTATCCCCAAGTGACTGGCAAACGGTAACCACACACTTCGAAGAGTCAATACATGGATATGGATGCTTCTCTCTAGCTCATTAGGAAATGCCTCAGTGCCGCCATGAGGTTTCAACTTTAACAACTACTTTAGAAAAATGCTCGCTATCTTTATTAGCCTGTCAATTGCCAAGGAGAAAACCACACAAGATGCAGTTTGAAACCTCTAGCCTTGATTCTGTGGATTGACACGGCAAGGTTTTAGCAGCTGCAATGATGTTCTCATGCTGAATTTGACTTCTAGCAGGTTAGAATTTGTTTACTTCTATCAGGCAAAATAAAAAGCTTTGTCGACACCAGCATGGATTTAGCAAAAACATAACCTATATGTAAACACCTCTGCAAATCCCATCTCTGTTTCTTCTCAAATGAAAGCTCACATATGAAGAGCAGTGAAAAGCAACATTTTGTCATTGCAAAGTATGTTTCTTCTTACTACCATATCTCAAAACTTGTCCTTGCTGCCCCTCTTTGAAAATGAAGATTTCTCCTCTTTTTTTTGTCACAGTTTTGGACTTCCCCTTCCACCACAATCCACAAAAGTTTCATACTGAATCACCAGCCCAGTCACGGGGAGCTGGATGTACCTCACACTAGAGAGCAGCTGAGATACAGGGAAATGAGCAGGTTTGCACCAGCTGAGTTTGTCACCAGCACTCCTAGCCTCTACCAGCTTGAAAATGAAGGACTGAACTGGAATTGTTGATTCACTTTAGTACAGCTGAGCCACCAGCTCTGTTTCCACATTATTAGTGGCCTCTGTTGACAAAGCTTTGCCTCCCACTCATGAGGATGGGCTGCTGGCATCTGGCTTGAACATGCACAGCAGTGTGCAACCCATGGAAGAAACACAGCTGGCTCTGATCTGCCCAGCAGCCTGTGCTGCCTGACAACAGCTTTAGCAACTGACAAGTCAAAGCTTGCAAATTTTTGCTGAGATACTCATAGGCACATGGAGATGAAATGCATCAAGCCGACACTTGTTGTTGGAGCCATGATCTGGTCAGCAAGGGTGCTCAGTCTGCCCTGTGCAAGATCAGGCAGGTGTGGAGCTGTGCCAGCATGTGTGATGCCAGTGGTGCTGAGCAAAGCCTGCATGTCACGTCATCAGAACACACTCAGCTTGAATTAATTTCAGCTCTCTGCTTGTAGAGCTAAGTAGCTATGAACAGAGCCTCCCAGGATTGCCATCTCTGACGAAAACCAAGTCAGAGATCACAGGGAAGTGCAGTGTGGAGCACTAGGAAAAAAAGAGCATTGTACAGGCACTACTTCCTTCTTTTAATGAGAACCAGGCACTGCTTCCTTCTTTTAATGAGAATCCAGCACACAAATTTAAAACAAACACCAAGTTTGATGGGGTGCAGAGGCCCAACTGAGCTGATGCAAAGGGTTTCAGCATCCCAGAGAGGCATCCCATGGTGCGCTGTATATCAGCTCCCACTCAACCACAGTACAGGAGACAAAACACCCATTTACAACATTGCATAGCACCTGCAGGTAAAACCGGTCCCTGTGAAGACTCTCCAAACTAAGAGCAGATGAGTTACAGAAGCTGTGGCAAAAGAGTGAGAGTACATTACTGGTTGAAGTCATGCAGTGCAGGTGAGGCCAAAGGCAATGGTAGAAACATAGGAAAGAATGGTAATACAACTGGCCCATGAGAAATTGGTCACTATTAGTGGTTAGTGCCTATTTCAGGGTAAATAGACTGAGGAGAAATTGATAATTACCATTCTCAGACTAATTATGACAAATCATGACTACAGTAATTGCTGCCATCTGAATAAAGCTACAGATCTACTCATTTTCCACTTAAATAATGGCATGTTTCTTTGTTAGAGTCTGGACTGGATGTGTCCCTTCGGGTTTAGTGGGAGACTGCATCTTTACTAGAAATGGGACATCCATCTTCCACGGAATAATCAAAATAAAAGACAGCTACTGTGTGCTGAGAACTGGTTTCTCGCACATGTGCGATGGCAGACCGGGAGCTTTCGGCTGCTTCTAGAACCAAGACTAAGATACAGGCAAGCACAGAATCTGTAGCTGAAACAGAAGCTCAGATGGGGCTAAAGAACTGGAGCAAAAGGAAGTATGCTGTAATCACCAGCTTTACCCCAAAGACAGTCTTGTTTTCTCTGTGGGCCTATTCCTGTTCCTAATGTGGGAAATTCATTGGCTTCACTTGAGCACCATCCCAAGCTTTTGTACTTGTACTACACGACCCAGATTTGAGATACCATGCTCTTTAACCCATTCCAAATAAAAGTTAAGCACATAACAAATTATTTCCTCTTGTGCATTCTTTGAATCAGTCCCCAAATAACTTAGCAATGTGCACTCTTACTGAACTTGAAAGTTTTCCACTTTTGACTTCAGACACCATTTGCTACTAATAGAATCATCCCTTCCAAAACATACACTGACTTAACTAGGAGAGAGAAGATCACTAACAGAGAAAGAAGTTTTAATCCTACACATATCCACATAACTAAGACAGAGGAAGTGAGAGCCCAAATATATCAATTTTACTTTGAAGGACTTAATGAAGCCATAGACTAAAGAAGCTTATTTTCTTGGAGAAGATCCTTTGGTACAGCAATATCTGACATCAATGCACAGCCAGCAAACTCCCTTAGTATGCAGAGAAGTGCCTGGAGTACTGCGCTAATTACACATTTGGCAGGACGTAAACTGCTCTGCTTTTGTGAGCAGCCTGACACTCAGTGTGCAAAATGTAGGCAGCACAGATCAACCAGCAAGCTCAATTATGGCAAGAAAAAAGAAGAAACTTATATGACTCTAGCATCAATGGCCAAGTGATCTGATCCCTCTGCATGTGGTAGAATAAAATCTGCAGAAGCCAAATCCCTTTCTCCTAAATTCTCATCTGTCTCAAAGCCATGAATACTAACCCATGTTAGTGTTAGTGTTGCCAGGCATCCAACCATTACTCTAAAAGAGAAACATTTCTCTCAGAAGTACCTTCCCCAGGTCTCCCAGCACAGTTTGTGCTGCCTGGCTATTGTCAGACTGCACACTCCATGGGGCAGGAAGCATCATTTTTACTGTTTCTTACAGCACTAAGCACATTATCGAAGCTTAGCATTCATAACTATGAAGAGCAAAGAAAAAAATGCCACAAGTTAACTTTGAAGTGGGTTGTTGATCCCAGTTCTGTTCTGACACCAGGAAACTGGACTCATGAGGGATTTGTGAAAGCTGTTAGAAAAAATGGCAAAGATATTTAGGACACACTTACAGAGGGGCAAAGGGAAAAGTTAGCACTTCACTATAGTTTGTTTAACTGCATGAAACCTCTCCATGGACACTTACTCAGAAGGGCTTTAATTTGATCAGGGTAGGGTCCCTCTGTGTAAGAAAGTGATCAGACAATGAGCTGGGCTACAAAGCTCTGAATCCAGTCCTCTGGCTGCTCTCCCTCAGTCCCAGTTCAGTGACGGTAGCTGAGTCCACTTACACAAACCATGGTCACACGGGGAGTTAGCAGGAAGAGGAGTAAACAGCATGCCCTGGATTCACACTGCTGCAGAGCACTCTGAAGTGTCAGACGACAGTGACACGAGGCAGATCTTCAGGGTATGTGCACCATTGTCATCAAACTGTAATCCAGGCCTCTGTTGCCTTTGTGCCCTCAGCTACTCCAGCTAGCTTCTCCACGTAGCATGGGGAATGCATAGGCTCATCTCTGATTTCTATGGGGTGACAGTGCTGTACCATCTAGGAACTGGATTAAAATGCCATCATGCCATATATAATGCCATAGGGAGAAAGCCTGTCTCATCTCCCACTGCTGAATATTTATACTGAAGTAGTGACCAGACTCTCCAATGAAGTCTGTAATTCTGTGTGCCTCTATAATAAGTCAGTCACTGGTCTAGAACATCTATCTCATCTGGAGGTGACAAAACCCAAGGGAACATCTGCCTCTCATGATCCAGATCCCACATGACAGCACATTAGCAAGACTGGGTGCTTCTGTCATGAAGAGGTTTGGAGAGAAGACCAGGCTTTCATTTCATCCTAACTATTCCAAGAACATCTAAGCCACACTCTTTCCTGTATGTATTCATTTTCAGTACAGCTGGAATTGTTTTTACTGTTCTGAAAGTTTGGACTTAAAAGACAGTAAACCATCTTCTCTGGAAGATACCAACACCAGCGTATAACTGGGGATGTGGACTCTAGCACTGACCACCGGATCAGGACTTAATCTTGATCTTTCTGAATGGGACAATGAACAAGGTCCACCACAGATTTTGTCAGCACTATTTTAAAAGAGATACCACAAAAACGCTCAGTGTATATCATGTGCTTAGATGCTTCATCCTTGTGGTAAGATGAAACACAAATGATCATTTTACTCAGGAGCTAAGTAGTGCTGTTAAAAAGCAGAGAAACTTAACACTGATCACTTTATATCACATATTCAACCATTCTCTTAGAAAGAGACTGATTAGATGTACTCTGCCAAGCCAATCCAGTTCTCAAGCCTTCCTTGCTCTTGGGCATCTATAATAACTGGAATTGGAATCTGCTGTTTTTTACCACATCATTTCCCACTGATTTAATCATTCTATTCATATTTCTTGCTGACCTGATTTTTCTCCCCTTTCACTTTTAAATCCCCTATTGACTTGAATTAATCTTGCAGAGAGTTTGTGTGGCTGGGAACTCTGAGTTTGGAAAGCAAGGTCTGCTAGCTCACGAAAGGCCTGTTTTCAAAACCAAGTGAAATGGTTAAGTGCCTAGTGACAGACTAGACAGAGCAAGCAAGTATCATCAAAACCCTACACCCCACTACACACACGAGAAAAGAATGCAAGTGACTCTTCAACCTGGGCAACTCTTCCAAGTTAAAGCTCATTTGGGGCAAGTGCACAATTTTGCATACTAAAAGTAATGACAGAATTGCTACTAAAATAAATGAAGAGACAGTTTCATGCATACAACGTTTAGGTCCTGCAACAACTCTCTTTCTTTATACTGTGCCACAGGCACAACACAAATTCTGCACTGCATCCATCAAAATCTGTAACCAGCTGCAGTCCTCATGCCTTAAATAACAACATGAAGCCATTTAACAGGATTTGATCCTGGGTTTACACTTTTCTCCCTGTCTTAAAATCGAAGAATATTTACACACCATCTGTCTCCACCAACAAGGAGGCTCCAGTATGATACAGTCTCATGCTGTGTACCTAATACAACTTCACATAATAAAATCATATTTTGGTTATGAGATTGTGAAGAGGGGGCACATCAGGCTGCTGCAGTCCTTGTGAAACAGACATTTATTTTCCTAGCTTAATTGCTCTTTCTTAGAGGTACTAAAGTGAGGACAGAAAGAGGTTGCAATTCCATCACATATACTGAACCTTGGTTATACACTAATTAAGCACAGCAGGAATGCAAATTTGAAAATACTTTGTTATAATCAGATAGAAGCTTTTGCAATAGGAAGAAATGAGTTCCCTGGAGTGAAAAGTGTGGGACCGAACATCCACGGATGCCCAGGAAAATGTGAAATAGCTCCTTACTTTTTGTTTTCTCACTGTAACAACCATGCTGTGGAATAAAATACCCAAGTCCACTAGTTGTACTTAGTATTTCTACTACTATTCTACAGATAAGTCTCTTAAAATGGGATGGGGAAGCAGCAGGATGCTCCAGCACTGAACAATGGCATGCAGCTGTAGCAGGATTCTCTTTCAACCTTTGCATTTCATACAGCTTTATGGTTTCCAGTAGTGGGGTCATGAAGTGTGCCCTCTGGCTCACTGCCACTTAAGTCATGCCAAGGGATTTACAGAGCTATGGAACACAACTGGCATTTTCAGGGGATTATGTGATAGCAGTCAATGTACCCCTGAGAAATTTAGAGGCCTAACTACACACTCACCAGTCAAACCCTCCACTCAGTTACAGGAAAAGATTAACAGAAAGCAGCATTCCCCATGTAAAGAACAAGGACTCAGGTTTCAGTTGAAAACAGAAAGGTTATAAATGGCCATGAGCTAAACTTTCAGCTAGGGGAAGATGCTCTTATTTAATTACAAGAAAACATCTTGTCCCATCCTGTGATTAAAACTGTTGGCTGCACTATTAATGCTACCACAATGGTATTTTCTATCTAAGGGGCACATGCCAGCACGTGTGAACAGAGCAGTCGTCTGGCAAAGGAAACAGTGCAGGTCAAAGGGCACAGAAGACACCACTTCATAGATGAAACTTTAGTAACAGATTTTTAGCCCACGGTTTTTGCAAAATTTCACTCTCCTTTCTACTGTGCTCATGTTTGTTTGGTTTGTTTTCCTAAACACATTACAAAGAGCTTTGTGAGTTTCTGCCATGACAAACGTTGTGTAGCTATTGTGCTAGTACAGAAGCAAATGAAAACACATTTGTCCTTAGGTGCTGAGAGATATGGGAAAATAATTTCAGCTGGAGTAACTATGGCATTTTAAAAATGTGCAAATACTCATGAAGATAAGTTTCAGATTGCTATAAAAGGTACAGAATCCTTTCCCCTGATTTAGCAATTCTCATTAACGCACCAGAGTTGTTGCTAGCACTCTTATGAAAGCAGGTATTACAGAACCCGAGTCCATCCCATCCCCTTTTCCTTCTCTAATCTAGTACTCTGCCCTTTGAAAATTAGTGTAGATTCCTGATGTGATTATAAAGCTGTCTGTAACCTTGTGCCTGGTAGCTATTAAAATATTTGCCAATTTAAAAGAAATAATTTTCATCTTTAATTGCAGTAGAAAAATTATTATTCTATTCTTACCCACCATGAAACTGCAGAGCTTGTGTGAGTAAATTGTCTCGCTAGATAAAAACGTGAATATGAAGCTGCTGAAATAATCTGAAATCCAGTATGGACACTTAAAAATTAAGTAAAGATGTTATTCACAGCTTTACAGGTTTTGCAGGTGTTTGCTTATTTAACTCATGCAATTTCTTTTACAAACTATCTCATTGTTTTAAATGTCCTTGAGAGTTCCATGCCATTGGCCCTGATCTGAGAACACGAAGTGTTTTCCATCAACAGGTGCATTAAATCATACCAGATTTTTCTCTGAAGAAGATTTCATTAGTCAGTATGGGTTCTGTACAGCACCCACTGTTTTCCATACTGTACCAAATGAAAATGAAACAGAAGAACAAGACTTGTACATACTATATTCAAGGACTTGACACAGAACTGTTGGCCGCATTTTGTCACTGTGTCTTCAGGTTAAGGGAGTAAGGGGAACAAGGAACATCGCACAACAGAAATCGGAAGAGAAGAAATTAGTAAAGAAAGATTCAACATGGCAAGGAGAGCAGCCGGGCTTCTGCTTCAGGGACCTGGGGGTGCCGGTAGATAGGAGCTGAAGATGAGGCAGCAGTGTGCCCAGGTGGGCAGCAGAGCCAATGTCATCCTGGCCTGGGTCAGGAACAGTGTGGCCAGCAGGAGCAGGGAGGTTATGCTGCCCCTGTACTGGCACTGCTCAGGCCACACCTTGAGTGCTGTGTCCAGTTCTGGGCCCCTCAATTCAAGAGAGATGTTGAGGTGCTGGAAGGTGCCCAGAGAAGGGCAGCAAGGCTGGGGAGGGGCCTGGAGCACAGCCCTGTGAGGAGAGGCTGAGGGAGCTGGGGGTGCGCAGCCTGCAGAAGAGGAAGCACAGGGCAGACCTCATTGCTACCTCCCTGAAGGGAGGTTGTAGCCAGCTGGGGTTGGTCTCTTCTGCCAGGCACCCAGGGACAGAACAAGGGGATACAGTCTCAAGCTGTGCCAGGGGAGGTCTAGGCTGGATGTTAGGAGGAAGTTCTTGACAGAGAGAGTGATTGGCATTGGAATGGGCTGCCCAGGGAGGTGGTGGAGTCGCTGTCCCTGGAGGTGTTCATGACAAGCCTGGATGGGGCACTTCAGGGGATGCTAGTGCTAAACTGAAACATAACACTGGCTCTTCTTGCAAACTCTTTTTTCAAAGCCCACGCCTAGGGTGACACGTGCAGGCTATGAGGTGACTAACAAGGGGTCTGCCAAAGGGCATCTGGGAAATATTTGGTAGCAGAAATAGCAAGAACAGAAGTTAACTATTCTTCTCTGCTCTTTATTGGTTAGTTTCTCAGGCCGTGGCTGCACTGAACAATACTACAGGACACCGAGATACCTGAGCTGCTGCTGAACGAGCCAGCTCTGCAGGACAGAGCTAATTAGCCTAAGGGCTGGCTACGATCCAGGCCTTTAAAGAAGGAAGTTACTCTGTCTCCACAGCGATGGGCTCTGCCCTTTCACTGCACCAGAGTGCTTGGCGGTCACCTCGTGACTTCTGGATCCATTACAGTGTCCAGTTTTGTTTGTAACTGTGCAAATGCAACTCCACTACAGCTAGAAAAACTCGTGTGATGGCTTATTTGTAGACAATTTTTTCTTAAGCTCTTATGTGTGTGCAAACAAGCACTTCTTCTAGTAAAAAGCCACCAGTTTTGAACTTCTGTCCATTGAATACATACACACATACTTAGATACAAAATCAGTAATTTGTGTGTGAAGAAGAAATATATTCAATGCTGAAGGAACTCAAGGGGACCGGTCACCCAGAAGTGTCTGATTTCAGGTACGTGCACATAAAAGCAGCCATGTGTAAGGGCTGTAAGGGAATTTCTTGACATTTCTTGAAACAATTTCCACAATGCAGAAATTATCCTTTTTATGCTCTTTCAACATTATAAAGCTTTGAATAACTAAAAATTTAATGTCCATATATATTTTTAAGTGGTAAATTTAGTACTTCTAGACATTTCAAGTTTATACTGCCCTGTGCAGGTGTTGCTGTGCACTGATGTGGAAGCTCGCGTTACAGCTTTGTACAAATACAACAAAAAAAGCCAAGGAAGCTGTTCAAGGAGCACAGGCTCAGCCATTAAGAGCTGCTGACTACAATCTACATTTAAGATGATATTCCAAAAACTCACATCAAAAACTGTCAAAATAGAAGAAATAAACCTAGAAGATTGAGACAGTCATAAAAAGTTTCCGAAAGGCAAAAAGTACATGAATCAGGCCCAGCTTAAGAGACTGCCTAGGCACAACTCTGAGTGACTAATGAGGGTCTCCTGTAACCCAGGAGGGAACCAGGTGGACTAGCCTAAACCAGTGTGACCGACCACTAAGATCAGCATGAAGATTTAGCCGAACAGAAAGAGTTCTTCAGAACAGAGAAATCCCTATCACGATGAAGTCAGCCATAGGGGACAAACCACAGATAGTGAGATGTAAAGTAAAAGCTCAGAGATCTAAGAATCTGGAGCTAAAACGGCAAGATTTGTAACTTAGCAGATTTGGAAAGTAAATCTTTCCTTCATCGCAAGAAGGAAATGAAAACATGCTGAAGCAACAACACAGCTGAGACAGATGCAGTCATTATAAGGGATCCAAGAAGCGTTCATCAAATGCAGTCATTTTTGGGACATTTTATCACACATCTGTACTTTCCCTCTCACAGCAAAAACTCTGATGTTCCACACAGCACGGTATCTCAGTTCAAACCAAGAGTGAATATATGCACTGAAAGCAATCGAAGGCTGGTCTGGCACAGGCTGCATTCCTAACCACTGCCAGGGAGACCAACAACCTGCTGAGCACAAGGCAGCCAGGATATGGCTGATGGCCATTCAGGAAGGTCAGCCTGCTAGGTAGTAAGGATTGTTCAGGTGATATCTGCTGTTAGCCAGGCCACATAAGGGTAGCTGGACCCATTATCTCAAAGTAATTGCCATCAGTGGGAGAGATTTCTATTTCCACCCTGGGGTACCCCAGAATAGTGCATCTGGGGGTCTTTTCCAGCCATTCAGGCAGAGGTCTTCCATTGGCAGCACAGAAAACCTGCCCAGCTCAGCTACTCCATTCGCTCACAGCTCACCCACTCAGGCCTGAAACTCCAGTTCCCACCTAGTGAGGCACTTCGAGGCACTAACTGTGCGTGTGACCAGGCACAGCACCAACCACACTGGGAATAATGATCTGGATGCAGCCACTTCGAGCCCCATCCTGGGGGCCACCATGACAAACTCCTTTGTATGGACAGCTGTGCAGTATCCACACCTGGGTTTGGAAATGCAAACCTAAGTAACGAGTCTCTGTAATGCTCTGTAGTGGTATTTTTTCAGGCTACCCAGTTCCACAAACTACACTTTTTTGACATGCTCATCCTTGACATCGTGGCTTCTGTTTTTCCCAAGTGGGTTGCTTAAAGACCAATTTCCAGCAGGCTCCAAAGCGACTCAAGCATCATCTCTGCAATAGTCTGATCACTCTGTTGCAAGTTCTCACTCACACAGATCTCTACACCCACCTTCTATCTCAGACTGGGGGTCATGTTTTATCAGTTGAACAGCAAGAAAGGATTAACAGTAATTACATAAATGTTTTCTATTACCCTTTAAATTACTGGTATTTTTTCCAAGAGAGAACTAATGAATAAGCAGTTAAGAAGGAAGCTCCACAATTTCAGTGCAGAGAAAATGAGCAATAAACAAAGCAGATGGAGCACTGCTGGTGCCAGTACAAATGCTCCCTGACAGTACTCTGGTGCTGCTGGAAGTCACTGCCCCTGTGAGGGGGCCTTTGGACCTTTGGATCCCAAAGGATCCTCAGCCTTCATCCATTGGAATAGTTCTGCTGATTCTGGTAGCTCGGTAGATACAAAGTACAGAGTTTATTTTGGGATCTCTTGAGAAGAACAACCTGGAACTCAAAATGCTAAATGTTGCGTGGTAGGTACTTGGCATTGGAAAAAAGGTGGAAATTACTGTCCTGCACATGCTCCTGGACAAACAGGAGTAAGAACTGTTCTGGAGTCACCTTAATAATATAAAATGAAAGTGAGTAACAGCAAAGACAAATATTTTTATTTCTTTTGGATATTCTAATCTCATATCTTATAAAGGCGATATTTCTTTTGATTCCATTGATGGAATTCCTTAATTTTTCTGCATCAGACCTCAGAATGCATTTTTTTTCCCCGGAGAAGCTAAATAAAGAACAGGCTGGCAGAAAAACAGTGCTTTATGGAGCAAGTCAAATGAAGAAGGTGATACTTGTGTATATTGTGAACTTGATGTGTAACAACTTGAGATGCTTAGTCAGAGGAAAAAAAATTTTTTTTTTTTTGTCCTGCTAGGCTTTCCAAGTGTTTCACTCCTTTAAAGGAAGTCTGTGGAAATAATTCCCATGAGAATATGAACATTCAGTAAAAATATGGAACCATTTCTGCTGATACATATTTTTTTTTACTGGTTGTTTCTGCAGAAGTGCCTGCTCCCAAGATATACTAAGCAGCCAGACACATAATGACAAGCACTGATACAGTGCTGTAAAAAAGTTTGTTTGCAGTAGCATACGCAGAAGTTTGCATAGTAAGAACACAGGAGAACCAGTAACAGAATACAATAACATTACTGCTCCATGCACAACTAGAAAGAACGCAATGTGGATGGTTTTTCAAAGGAAAAAAAAAAGTTGTTCTCTTTCAACAACGAGAATGGTTTTCTCAGCCACAGCTCTTAATTTGGGCTAGAATTCTGCATTGTCTCTGTTTAGAACTATTCCTTTAGGTTGAACCTTCTCTGTTTTTTGCCTTGATTTCCAGCTAACATATTTTTTGTGTGCATATCGTGAACCACACTCAGTCTAGTCCTGAAGAATGAGATCTGAGCAAAAGAGTTCCCACTCAAAGAATGTTTCAAAACTAAAAGGCAATCATCATTTCCTGTTTTCAATATCTTTCCAAAGAACTGTTGTAGTCCATAAGCATTAAAAACCAACCAACCAAACAACAAACCAAAACTGGAGCAGATGAAGCATTTGCTATGACAAGACACTCAATCGAGATTCAAATACTTGATCTGAATCAGGCAGAGAATGGACTTAAGCCAGCTTTCTTCTCTTGCTGTGTGACAGAGCCACCATGACATGGACAATACTGTTCTGATTCTCTCTCCACATGTCTGAAATTTCAGGCAGGATTTCAAGGAGACCTTCACTGACCAAGAACAACTGAAACTGCCCTTCTCAAAGGAGAAGTTTTAGAATTTCCTCAGAACAGTTTTGTCGGCTGTACCTGTGGACTTGTATCATCTTCTTAAACAGCCAAGAGGCATCAGGACAATGACATTAGTTTTCAAAACTTTACACCCTTAGAAGCATTAATCTCACTTTGTTCCTTGAGGGTGAGAACAGTCAGCATGGAGTTAGCACAGGTCAGATGAAGATTTCAGAAAGCCAAAGGCAGGTAGCAGCAGCACAACCCCGGCGGCATTCGCAGTGCAGTGCTTTCCGAGCCTTTGCAGAGGTAAATGCCTTCAATACCGGAGCTCTTACATCAGCACTGTACCAAGAATTCAGTTCTAATGAAGCAAGTAAAAGGAACTGAAATTGCTTAGTATACACAGTTAGAAAATCTTACTCATCTTAATATATTGGCATCACTACAGTTTCTATTATAGGAGTTCTATAATTGAGGTATAAAAATATTACTCTGGGATGAAACTTGCTATTTAATGTCTTAGTTCATTTCATGTAGCTTTTCTCCACAACCCAGCTCACCTCCTACCCCAAAACAATAACAGAAGCTGCTGTGTGGTGCTCTTCAACCATTATAACATGCTGGTAAGGGGTCAGTAAACTCAGCTTGCCATCTGCTGTAAAGCTTGCAAGAGTGTATTTTTAAAAGAAACACCTAGGTCTGTCCAAGAGCAGATGGGATAAGAGCTCAGCCAGTAGCTCTTCTAACTAAACCTTTAAATGCAATCAGAGAATGTCCCTAGCAATCTATTGACTGTTTAACTGCCTATCACCAATATAAGGAATTTGAATGTTCCTATCACCTAGAATAAGGATCCCATTGGTATACAGGTTTTTGAGAGGGAATGGTGTTATACCAGCAGAATGAACAAGCATAGCATGTCCATTGAGAATGAGACAAAACAGAGAAGCAAGAACACACCAACAGCTGGGAACAGTCAGCCACCCCAAGACACCCCAAGAGGCTGTATCAAAAAAAAAGGTTCACACACAGGTCAAAGAAATGAGCCAGAAAGGGAGTGGAAGCAGAACCATGTATGGATGAGACTGTTACCATAGCAGAAGGAGTGACGACAGTAGGGCCCTTTCCAGACTGGTCACTACTGTTTGTTCTGACTCAGACAGTGACTCCACAAACACTAAGACCAGATCTGCACAGTATCAAGGCGCTGATGTGTAAAGCTGATCCACATCACCCATGGATGCAGACTGCGATGCTGTTATACCGCTTATGATAGTTTTCTACTACAATGTGAAGACAGACAGCATCTTAACTAGCAAATGAAGCTTATGCAAGATGGTCTGAAGCTGAAACAAGACTTTTTCTGATCTAGCATTAGGAGTTCAGCATCGCAACTTACTGCACATCACCATCCCAAAGGAATGGTATTGTGTTACATACCACCACAATTCCACTGCACATTTCCTTTACCTTAAGACATTACAGGCCTTCTACCCTCTCACTTAGATAACAGTTTCTTTGATTATTCTTGATAATTTGATGGATTTTATATGTATCCATTTGCTGAAGTCTGATTTTTGACATTTCAAAAGAACCACAATGAAGATCTGCATTTTTTCTCCTCCAAAACACTGACAAATTATCACTTACTATCTTGCAATGAAGTTGCACAAAACTGCTCAAGGTGACTGTCATAGTTTTTTAAGAGCGCAACAGACTGAGATTACCTTACTTTACTCTTTTTCTTAGGAAAAGGCTGTAATGGAGGGGTAATGAATCGACTGTGAGATGATAATTTTCAAAATTAATATTGTTTATTAATTTGGAATTAAGGAATCTCATCCCCCAGATCACTAATTTTAATAATAATTAGGTTTTTTTGTAGCAGTCATGGAAACATTATACAAATGATAGTATAGGATCTAGAATGTTTAAGAGATAACTAGCAATAATACAACATTAACTCAATTGAACTGGAAGAGGAGGTTCTTGGGGTTAATTATACTGCTTGCAGTTAATGGTACTGCTTGTCCACTAGATGGACTCAAGGAGCTCCTTTCTGCTTATGGCAGAAGGCTAAGATTCAATTAGATTCAATTACAAAGTTTAGCTAAAGAGGCTTTGAGTATTTACTCACAAAAATTAGCTAACTTGTGGGGCTAGCTACAGCTTGAGACAGCACTCAAACACTTTCAAGGACTTCTGTCCATGTCTTCTGAGCCACTGAGGCTTCTATTCCCAGGCTTTACAGACTGCTGGGGAAAGGAAGCAAATGATCCCTGACCTTGTCCTGGTCCCCCTTGGACGATTCGTCTGTCCCTTCCAGGGCTCCTCAACAGGTATAGGCAGGATGTCTTGGCAGATGTGCAGACTAATGGGCCTTTGGACACAGCATAGCCAATCGGAATGGCAGTTAGCCAAGCCTGACCATATTAGGTGAAGCCGTAGGCTTGCTTTGCCCAAATCCAGGCCTTGCAGGAGGCAGGCACAAGCCAAGTGTATGTACCTTGTTCACCACTGGATGTAAACAGGAGCAAAATAAGTCTGAGCACGCCAGAGTTCTTCGATTTAGCGCTCCAGGTCTTTTGTCCTCTGTCCCGCGGCTGCTTCTCCCAACAGCAAAAGGAGGGAGAGCAGAAAGCATGTCTGGGCAAACTAGGACATATTCAGCCTCCTTTGGCCTATTTAGGCCTATCATGACAACAGGGCAGTAAAATAATAATGGTTTCGCTGAGTTGGAGATGAAAATACAGAAAGCTATTTTAAAATGTGCAGGAAAAGACAGAGCACATATGAATCCCTAACACCTAATACAGATACAGGATGCATAAGAATTCCCCCAAACCCTTCCCCCAGCCCATCCAAAACCCACCAAAAATCCCAGTGCTCATCTTCTCCCATTCCCCATTATCTCCCAATGAGGCCCAAGCAGGCTTAAACTCACTGTGGCCCCTGGCCATGGAGGCCACGGCCTACAGGGTACTGCTTACACAGTTACAGAGCTACCAGATAAGGATCCCTTGAAGAGTTGAAAGAAAAGGGGAGAAAAGAGAGTGAATTGACCTGGCTGCTTACTTTTCAAGTGTTTGCAGGATTATGGGATTGAATAACATAATTACAATATTTGGGGGCAACCAGTTCATCCCCTGGGATGGATCTTGGTCTTCGTAGTTTTCTTGGGAAATCTGGGATAAACTGGAACCCCTCCAGCCATGACAGAGACTCAATGTATCACTTATCCTACTATTTGTGCCAACCACAAGGATGGTGACTTTAAAAATAAAAGTTATTGAAAAATAAGGAATAGTAGAGAAGGGTTATGAGGGGACCCTGCATGTGCCAGGGCTTTTAAGCAAATGTGTTTAGAAATTCCTATAACAGTGAGTCTGGATAAGCTATAGCACTCTGGGGCGGGATAGGCTCATGCAGCTGAACTGCAATCAGGCAATGGTGCACCAGACAGAATCTGTGGAAAAAGATGATGGTCAACACTGACTGGAGTACAGGTGGTAAGACAGAGACTAGAGCAGGCACCTACAGGCTGAAAGTTACATCAGCATCCTTGGTTTGTCATTTCTTATCTCATGAACTCTTACCTTTACTCTGCTGATGTTGTTTTATGTAGTTCAGTGCGGGGATGTCACCTGTGGAACAGTGTATTTCCGGTATTTGAAAAGAGAGAGGAAGAAAAAACGACTGAATGAGAAGGGTTTGTAAATTCTCAGATAAAATGATACATGATTCATCTGAAAGTATCTCTCCACAGCTCAGAAGTTGTCCCCTGCTGTGGCAGACTAAAAAGTTCCAGTGCAATTCTGTCTTTTCAAGATGTCCCTGAGAGAATATACTGGAGGAAGCTTTTCAAATACAGAAACGTGTTACCTTCTTAGCTTTTAGTTTACATCCAAGCTACTAAACTG
This sequence comes from Semnornis frantzii, assembly GCA_013399775.1. Taxonomy (NCBI): domain Eukaryota; kingdom Metazoa; phylum Chordata; class Aves; order Piciformes; family Ramphastidae; genus Semnornis; species Semnornis frantzii. The sequence continues at coordinate 33,909 of VWYK01077761.1, forward strand.
AGAACATTTCCTACCCTGTCAGTATTAATACTGTTAGTCTACTTTTGTAATGTTGAGATTTTGCTAGAGCAGAGACTGGGCTTTGTGCAAATGCGAGGTGTGAGAGTAGACCAGCAAGGGACAGCTTAGTTTTCATGAACATTGAAAAACAGCTGACTTGTAAACTCTCTCCTCCTACACAGCTTTGTAAACTCAGGCTTCCTTCTGCCTCTGATGTGCAAAGTAGAATCAGTTCCTTATTCCAGAGCACCAAACTACCGGATACTGGAACATTTTTTCATTACTGTGGCACATATTCCTCGGTTCCTTCAGAAAAAAATATTCATGATTTGCCAAAATATTGCAGAGAACCCAAGTTATTCCTGATTTAAAGTCAATTTTTGTCTAGGTATGTCTGAAAGAATAGCAGGTAATGAGAGAATCAACATGTTTTGGAATAGTAGAAATGCCCCATGACACGGTTGTCTGCTTTGGGCTTTTCGTTAGGAAGCAGGTCTGTGGTGGAGCGAGCTGACAGTTCACCTGAGACTGATGTACTCAGCTGTTTGGAAAGGCAGTTTTCTTGAGAGGCAGGGCATTCCTGTACCACCCTTTACAAAGCCCAGGTGACAATATATTATCTTGTGAGGAGTGTTTTTGATACCAAGGCCACTGGTCTCACAGTGCTGAATCTCTCTTCTTATGGTCACATTATCAGGTGTTTATCAGTGTTGCTAGAATAAGACTGCAGCTGTCAGTCAGCCAAACCCCACGTCGTTACTGGTCTTACAGTAGAGGCAAAACCAGCAGTCAGCTTTTCCTAGATGAGAAGTGTGCATGTGGAGAACCTCGGACACAGTCTTTTCACACAACTTTTGTTCTTTCTTGGTACCCCTACATGTGCTCACATGTGCTTCAAATTCCATTTCCTTCAGGGAGCAAATGCAAGGATACTTTCTTTGCACCCAGAACACTCAATAATATTTTAGTCTAATCCTTTCACTTATTGCCTTTTGTCTATTTTCTCTACAGTGAGCCTGTTTTCACAGGCAGTGCCTGCCTGTTCTGCCTCTCAGTGCCTTTCCCTTGAATTTCTGTCTTTGTTCTGCACTAATGGCTATTAATGTTTTGATCCTTTCCACTCTATGGCCTCATTCCATCTCAGGCCATAGTTCTCATCAGATACATACTAGCCATGCCAGTATTTTGGGAGTTATTCCTAGTAAGACTGTCAATCATTTAATGTTCTTGCTTCCCAACAGAATAACATAGAAAAAAGTCAAAAAAGGAGAAAACCATAGTTTTATCCTCATTTCTTCATCATCTTGTTAATCGCATTTCCTTTCATGCCGTGGGTGTCACGAATCTGCTGTGACGTCGAATTTCATCTAGGGAGTGATAAATAGTACTACTCAAGCTTCACAATCCATTTTTTCGTTACCTGCTACTTAGAGACATGCCAGAACTGCGGCAAATGTCTAAGTCACATACATAGAGATTCCTGCTGTCACATCTAAACTCTCCTCTTGCAACTTGCACTTCCCATCCAAGTCCTATTCAATTTATTGCTTGCATGAAAGGCTCATAATGTATGAACTGGAAAAGCATCAAATGCTGCAGAGTTCCAGCCACTGCTGCTGTCCAGCTTGGACTTCTGAGACTGCCTGAGTCTACAAAGAGCTAATTAAGGCTTTACTAATCAGATGCCATACTATGCAACTTTCCTAGGAACTAAATGTTGTACTACCAGGAGCACTGTCTCTAAACAGGCTGTCAGAGGCACCCCTTATCTGCACAGATGTGTTTGCACAAAGCTCCACTCTTCTTGTACACTTTTTCTGAAAGTTCTGTTGCAAAGCTATGTTCTATTATTCAGTGCATGGAGAGGAGAACAACACTGGCCATTCGAAAACTGAAATACTCTGATAAAGAGGCTAACAATGTAAAAACAGTGTTTTCTATTTATTTCAAAGCAAAATATTGAGATATTTACCTTTTAAAGAAGCTAACAGAAACACAATGTCACCATCCATATTTTTCATAAGTAAATATATTTGTCACTGATAAGGAACTCTCATGAACTAGTTATTTTTTAAGTTCATTTTGGGTAGAAAAGAGGCACATTCCCAAGCTCAAGTAAAAGCATTTGGGACAAGGCACACACATCTGAGGTAAGACCAAACCACTGCTATGCATATGAGCAGCCCAGGAACTAGAAGCCACTGAAAGCTAATATTAACTGAGATAAACAGTTGACCAGCACAAGGGAATTCTTTCCATCCTCCAGAAGAGATCGTGCTGCTAATAACTGGGATTCGCTAATGAAAAATAAATCCTTGAAATTCATGTTCATCATATCTTGGATGGTTATTTAAAGTTTGCCTAGAACAAGATTTCATGCAAGATGTTTGGAAGAAAGTTTATCTGAAGCAGATAGTGCTGATGAGTAAAAGCACAGTTCTCTGCTAAGTTCAGGACTCAGCGTTAACTCTCCTTCTCTGAAGAAAGCAGTTCCAAACAAGGGTAGAAGCTAGGGATGCCATACAGTGAGTTTAGATAGGACTACATGTCTAGAAAATCAGTACTTGGAAGTATTCAGGGGGTGTGGATCATTCTGATCCACAGCAGAGAGACTGTACACATTTCCATTAAAGGCAGGAGACTCTGCTTCCTAAAGGGCTGGTTGGCTCTTTGCAGTTGGACACACTGTGTGGGCAAAGCTTTATTTAAAAGCCATTAGAAAGTATCACAGTAGTCATTCTGCCATCAGCTTGGATGTGTTCCAGTAATGGACTTCTCCTACCCGTATGTACATGTCTAGCACACCTGGTGAGAAGGTCTTGTCCCTAGCTTTAGGATTTCTTTAGGCTTTCTGCTTTCTCAGACACAGCTGTGGAAATTACTTTTGTAGACAAAGATTTGTATTCACTCGCATTCTATGCTGCGGTTCTGACCAAACCATTGTACCAACACAACGTTGCCCTCCCTGGTCCAGGCTGTGAGTTTGTACATTCACAGAATTAACATAGAACAAAGTCCTTTTCCTTACATTAAATCTTTATACTTATTACCAATATATGCTTTTGGTGAACTGTTAGTAGGCTTTGCCATGAGAATTATCTAATGAAATTCTTAGCTTGCACTTTGCAGGTTAATTCTATTTATTTTCTCTTTTCTTAAATTGGGTAGCCAAGTTCTTTTCTCATGGACCAGAAATAATACTTTGGAAACTATATACTTTTATAAGTTTGCTTGTTAAACGTAACATGCCACCATAAACTATTTTCAACACTGGTGAAAGACGCATTATCTTTTAAATTGTAGGTGGGAGGTTTTCTTCCAGTGTGCTCTGAGCTTTTTCATTTGCCTTTTCCCTGCTTTGATGCAAAATAACCACCTGCATACAGGTGCTCGAAAGCAGTTTCAGAGAAGGCACACCGATGATAGGATGTAGCCCAGATATGGGCTAAACATAGACAATATAAAGTAGTTAAAGTATAGAGTAAGTAAGAGTCAAAAGAAATTAAGCAGCTCAACTGTAAACTGCAAGAAAATTGAGTTCTTTATGTATAGAAAAACTACGGACAATTCTTTGTTAATGGATACAGAATCAAACCTGCATGCAGATGTGCTGTACTACAATGCACAAGCACTGAAAATCTCACATCTTTCCAAATCAGTGTTGTCAGTGCACTGCTCTGGAAAGAAGCAGCTGCTTTCACTGTTCTGTAGATGTGGGATGTTACCCTTATCTGCGCACAACGTGCAGGGAGTTTCCCGTACACTTCTCTTTACCACTTAGAATTTGTGCTGTGTAAATTTGGTAAAGCAGTTGAAAGCTAAAATCTCAGATGAAGTTTGCATTCAACTGCTGTACCGCAAATTGATTTGAACACTGTTTTGTCACTATATATGTCATGACAGAGATAATCTGACTCAGAAGACTAATATCTATTTTCATCTACCTTTTTCTGATCAGTAGCTTTAAGCTATCTACTCAGATTATCTCCATCACTGAGTGGCACACTCTAGTTGTACTATATTCATCTGAGCTTTTATTCTGGGAGTAGGATCCTTCTGTGCTTGTCTCTCAATCCCAGAACAAAAGGAAGCTCTTCAGTTTATGATTCATAATATGTCTTGAGACACAAAATCCTTGCCAGCAAGGAGAAATGGACTACATGAAAAAGG
>VWYK01077762.1:1197-26625 GCA_013399775.1 Semnornis frantzii
ATTAGTTTACATTAACTATTACATCACATCCAATATCTACTAGCATTAAGCATGACTGTTAATCATTATTAACTTACTTTTAATTAAAATTAATTTATTAGTTTGTTTATAGCAGTACTTAGTTTGCTATCCTTTTGTGTAAATGAACTCCCTCTGACACTCTAAAATTCCTGTGTGGGGTTTCCTCCCCCCGCTTTTTTTTTCCTCTCATGCCCTTTTCAACTTAGCAGTTTAATTAATATCTATTTCTACGAATAAGAGCATTTAGCTAAACAAGCTGAACGAACCCTGTTTCTGAGAAGACCTACAACAACACACCAAGCCTCAGCTGAGCTTTGTTTCCCGGAGTACAAATCTCTCCTTCAGCTGGCTGTAACATCTGACTTATCGCTGAGAATGTGCAAAGTTTATGTTATGTTTTGTGGAAAAAATCTGTAGAACTCGGTTCCAGTTAATAGAGACCCAAATGGCCTTCCCCAAAACCACTTCTTAAGCTTCCAGAAAATAGTTCTTTGTGATAAACTGGGGATTTTTTCCAAGCAGCTCTTCAGTAAACACAGCCCCTTTCAGCACACTCTGGAGACTACCTCTTTCTTGGGAGATAATATAAATAAGTATATTTATTTGGGGAGATAATATAAATAAATTTAAATAATATAAATACATTTATAAAGAAGATAAAAATCTACTAAAGCTGAAACTGCTCATTAGACAGTGGCACATTCATGGAAGGTGACCCTGTGATGTGACATGGCTCTAGAAAATCCAAACTTTGCCCCTGAACTGCTGTCTTAAAATTCCACCTACAGTGGCCAGGGTGGACAACTGCAAATAATGAGAAAAGGAATAAGGGAGAAAGAGACAAAGGGAGAAAGTAGGTGGAAGAAGGGAGCCGACCTTTCATTAAACTTCCCATGGCTCAAAGCCTGGTGCACAACACAGGGCAGGATGGCAATCCAGCTGATACAGGACTATTTCTTTGCTTCATTCAAATATGTTTTGCCCAAGACAAAACTCCAACAAGCACAGACTGTTACACTGCAATGTGTCACCGAAACTGATTCTTTTATCTGAAACCAAAGTCTCAATGACTCCTTTTGTCTGTCTTGATGGTTCCTTGTCCCTCTCCAAGTGCCTGAATGAAAGCAAGGAAGTTCAAAGATTTCCAGACGTTGGTGGATGTCTCAACACCCATACTCTGAACAGAAGGAAGTGGATTGATTTGGCTAAAAGGACTTTGAGACAAATCACCAAAAGGTGGTAGGAAGCAAAAAGAAAGAAGACCACTGGGTAGTTCCAGTCTTGGCACTGATTGAAAAGAAGGTTGATGAAGTTGGATCTAATGAGCCTCTTTCACTGCTCTCCTCAGCCATGCCCAGCTGAGACTGCAGGTATGACTCAATGAGAGGAAAGGAATTTAGTGAGGTCAGTACTTCTGCCAAGGATGGATTCAGCTCCTCACAACTGGTACCAGCATGCTCTTTGTTTGCAATGTGTTTATTTTCAGCATCAGTTTGAGCTGTCAGTGTATCTGTTTGCTTAGAGTATCATGATCCTACAACCAGATGCTCCCTTACATCCTTCTCCCCCAACCTTCAACTTACTGAACCTTATCCAAGATTCGCTGTGGCACATATGGACTACATCAAGAAACATTTTGGAGGAAGCCTCTTTTATGCTACCAGGTATCAGTTTTGCTACTCTGAATGTCCACTCTAAAAAGCCCTCCCTGGAAGTGTTTTGTACATTTAGTTTTCAAATTCTTTTAACATTAACATAAAAAAATTTAAAGCACTAACTAGCACTAACCCCTTGCGCTGTGTTTGCTGAAGACAAAACAGCAACTTATACTGCAAACAGAAATATTTAAAGAACTTCTTCCACATTCATGGTATTTAATCCTTCCCACTACCAAAGGAGGCAGTAACTTCTACCTTCTGTTCTTCCTCACCATAGCCAACCAGAGCCATGCACATGCACCCAGATCCATGGTACTTAATTCGCCAGTCAGTCACAGCTCTGAAATAAACTCAATGCTTGAAACATTTTCCTTCTCCTCCCCCCTCCCCCTTTTCTTTCTTACTTTATGAATATCTTCTATATTTAGTACTTAGGAAAGTAACAGACAAGATGAATAATTAGGTATCCAGCAGGGCTAAATCAACAAAGCTCCTCTGAACTCAGTTCACAATGAACACAATTTCAGTGTGAGATTCTTCCCATCTTGCCTTATCAAAGGGCCCCAAACGACTCCAGTTATAGATCCTTTTAATCACTGCCTAATTTAGGAGTGAAAGGAAGGATGCCATCTAAGAGAGAATGAGGTCTGTTTTCTAACTAACCTGAGCTGAGCCACCACATATGAGCAATTAGGGCCCTAATCCTGGACCACTTAATTTCCCAACTGCTTTTACTGGTTTTTCAAATGATAGATTATTGATTCTTGTTTTCTTCATGGAAGCGCTGCGAGTACAGTCAGGTGCTCTGAACACCCTGCATCTGAATAAGGGAAAATTCATGGGGTTCCATCTGGAGTAACATCCTCCCTACCAATGTAGAGGGGCTGCCCACAGAAGTTGTGGAGTCTTCTTCTCTGGAGAGATTCAAAACCCACCTGGATGTGATCCTGTGCAACCTGCTCTGAGTGAACCTGCTTTAGCAGTGGGGGTTGGCCTAGATGACCTCCAGAGGTCCCTTCCAATCCACACCTTTCCAAGATTCTGTGACTGCAAACCCCATAGCTGCCTGGTATGATTTACCTACATAATTCCAGCAGAAACAGTAGGTAGGGACTGAAAATCCCAAGGAGTTCTATTAGACTGACTTCAGGACAGTCAGTAGGAGGAGTGGCTGGGAACACGGGCATGTGCAGTGAGTTTCGGACATGGATAGCTACGCAAGGCAGGGCGATGTCTTTGGGAAATCCATCAACTTTTTCTTCCCACAACCTGCCACACCTCCTGCTTTCCTCCCAGTGACTGACTCGCCAAGCAGCCTTGCTTTACCTACCACAAGTTATCCACCTTCCAGCCTCTCTACCAAATCTCACCCAATCTGTTTGCTCACAGACAGTATTATCCCTGTTTCTCCGTCCTCTGCAGACACACCTCAAAGCCCCAGCTGCTTTTCTCAAGGACTCTTCAAACATGTCCATTTTGTAGAAGCTTGAAGTCTTTTAAGGACAGCTAAAGGGCCAAGTAGATTCTTGCAGGAAGTTGAAATCACAGAATGGTTTGAATTGGAAGGGACCTTTAAAGACCATCTAGTCCAAGCCCTCTGCAGTGAGCAGGGACATCTTCAACTTCATCAAGTTGCTCAGAGCCCCATTCAACCCAATCTGGAATATTTCCAGGGATTGGGCATCTACCATCTCTTTGGGCAACCTGTGCCAGTGTTTCACTACCCTGATCATATAGAATTTTTTCCTAATATCTAGTCTAAATCTTCCCTCATTAAGTTTAAAATCATCACCCCTCATCCTGTCCCTATCATCATGTAAATGTCCCAAACCTCCCCATAAATATTGTGTAAAACTACAGTGCAAGGTAAGGCCTTCACACCCATGAAATATAGCATATTTCATCCATGCCTACTTTCAATACTCTATGGTTGCCAAGGGCTGGCAGGCACAGCAAACAGCCTGTGAAGGAATCAAATGAGGTCTATGAAGTCAAGATGTTGCTTTGATTCCTGCTTAAAAAAATATTGACAAGACTGGTAAGACTGAGAGACCAAGGCTGCTGCCTTCAGGAGGCCAAGTGTTTCAATCACGTGGAAAAGAAGCATCCCTGAAATGAAAGGATTTGATGCTTGCTCCTGTTTATATCCAAGTACCTTTAAAAGACCATCTTCTACCCCATCCCTCTACCAAAGAGGGAAAAAAAACCCAACAGTACATTACCATCTTCAAACACTTGTATATTTATAGCTGTTCTCATTTCAGCTCAGTTTCACAGGTTTTATGGTCAGCTATCCCTCACACTATTGTACCTCACCATGGAGTGATGCCCTGCTGGTGTGCAATTATGCTACATGGAATAGCAGGTTTTTTAAAGGTCAGCAGTTTAGGAATGCAGTTTCTGTGGGATCATCACCTCTACCTGTCCACTTACACTTAAAGCCCTGGTTTGCAACAAACAGAGCCTGTGCCTTCCCTTCCCCTGGCTTCCCCCATGATTATGTTTTAGCACTATGAGTCATGCACAGATGTAGCCTCATGCATGGGATGAGGCAGTAAAGTATTTTTCTGGGTTTTTTTGTTTGTTTGGGGAGGTTTTGGTTGTTGCTTGCTTGCTTGCTTTTTGTTGTAGCCGGATTGCTGCTGCTGTTGGTTTCACAGAGGATAAGCATATCACTAAGAAAATCCCAGTAACTGCATTTCTTTCTCAGATCCATGTGATGAACACAGACTTTTAAACCTCGAAAAGTTGTTCCACGTCTGCAGAATTCTAGTTTTCAGTGGCCCCACTCTGTAATCAGATTTTCTCTAGAAAATCACCTCTGGAGTTTTGTTGGGTTTTTTTGTTTCCCCTCCACTGGTCAACAACTATAATTAATTAGAAGAGAGGTGTGTGAGTATGTGTCTGTCTGTGTGTATGAATAATGGAATGAGACACAGCTGGTAAAACTAGCAAAGCATAAATGTAATGTCTTGACCACTTGTCACTATTACAAAATCCTGTGGCATTTTCCCCTTGTGTATTAAGTCTTGCAGTGGGGATAATTACATTCTGTCTACTGAAATCCTTTGCTTAAATAGCTGCTACGCTCACATATAGAAAGATATTTGTGTGCTCGTTCCTACCTCAGTGACTTCACTGCCACTGAAATCAGAAACTAGCAGACCTTCTGAGCAGGGCCTGGGTATGACATAATTGAAAGAATATCTACAAGGAGCCTATGCAGTCTGTAGTTTACCAAGGTACAGTTTCTATTTAGTTAAAAAATACATATATTCCCTACAGTAACCAGTTATCCAACTAGGTAGAGCACAAGTCTGCTATTGCTCTTAAGTCAGAGACCATCAGTGCCATGAAAAACACACTCAGCAAGCAAGGTTTTGATAGTTAAATAATTCTTACATCTCCCTCACTAGAGTGGCCAAGTGTTAAAATGGTAAAAACTAAAATCTACTGACATGGTTCAAACAAGCAGTTACGTTTGGTAGCCATGTAGAATAGGGAAATTAATTATATTGTTATTATTAATATTTTTATGTGTAGTATTACTATTAGTTGTAATTATTATTACCATTATTATTGATCATAGAATAGTCCGGGCCAGAAGGGACCTCCAAAGCTCATCTAGTCCAAATCCCAGCAGACAGCAGGGACATCCTCAACTTTAGAACCCTGTCCAGCCTCACCTTGAATATCTCCAGGGATGGAGACCCCAACCACCACCCTGGGCAACCTGTTCCAGTGTTCTGCTGCTCTCATGGTGCAGAAACTGTTCCTAACATCCAATCTAAATCTGTTCTTCTCTAGTTTGAAGCCATTGCCCCTTGTCCTATCACTGCAGGCCTTTGTAAACAGTCTCTCTCCATCCTTCTTGTAGGCCCCCTTCAGGTTACTGGAAGGCATAACGTTGATGTCATTGATATTGCTGTTATTATCATTAATACTGTTGTTATATTCATATCAATATTAATATCTAATCCAGTTCAGTGTATTTTCAAGCACTGCAAAATTTTTAGATGTGGATTCGATTCAAAGATCTCCAAAATTTGTTTTTATTGTGCAGAAACATTTGTGTGCACAGTTATTAGCTTGATAAATGATGCCTTTAGAGAATCCATAATAGAATGTGTGGCCAAATATCTAAGTGGAGTGTTCCAGGCAATATGGAGAAACAGTTGTGCTCCTGTAGAAATTAGGTTTTCCAACAGGGATCTCCAAAGCCCCATTTGTACTTGAAAGACATGTCTCTTGTTTTGTTTTTTTTTACTAGACAACAAATATCTCATCTGTATTCTGCAAAATGCACCTTTCAACTGTGGGAGGAAAAACAACGTTTTAGCATTCTGTGGGGAGGGAAGATAAGGAGGGAGAGAAGGGGAAGCAGGAAAGAGGGATTATTTCCCCAGCTACCTGCAAGATTAGAAGCACACTTCTAATGCAGGAGTTTTATCATATGGATAAAGGAGGAAGCTGCTTCAGGAAAGCATGAGAAACATTTTACAAATGCAGAAACAGGATCAGAGAAAAGTCATCTCTACATTTATGTTCTGGCAGTAAATCTGGAGTTGCTCTTTCTGATCTGCAGATGTGCCTTTTACCTGGAATACAGCACGGCATAAAAGCAGGAGATAACTTTTAACCCAGTGTAGCAACACTGATTGTGCTGTTACTGCCTGTGCCTGTGCTGATGGGCAGGGCTGAAAGGTATCACAGATCTGAATTTCACAAAAGAAAAAGAACTGTTCTAGAATATACCCAGCCTGGAGAAGAGAAAGCCCTGGTGTGACCTCATTTGAGGTCTTTCAGGAGGCCTGTAAGAAAGACCAGGACAATCTTTTCAGTGGTGCCTGCTGTGACAGGACACAAGGTGGTGGTTTTAAACTAAAGAGGGGAGATTTAGGCTAGACATAATGAAGACATTTTTTGACAATATGAATGGTAAAAATCTGAAACAACTTGCCCAGAGAGGTGGTAGAAGTCCATTCAGTATCAGGTTGGATGGGGCTCTGAGCAAGCTGATGTAGTAGAAGATGTTCCTGCTTGCCACAAAGGGATTGGACTAGACAACCTTTAATGATCCCTTCCAACCCAAACCAATCTATGACCCTATGTGTTCATGTCTGTGCATACAGGTATGTTAAGGTCACATGGCAACTGGAAATCCTAATACTTTATATTAAAATTACTTGAGATGATATAGCAAAATACAAACTTTATCCAAACGGTAACAGTCCTTCTAAGGAGCCATTTATCATACAGGTAACATTACCACCTACTTCCTCCAGCTGTGGCAGTTCAGAAATCGGTTGCTCTTTGCTGACTCTTCACTGAAAGAGGTAGAGTGAGACTCATCAAGGGGCCAGTTTAAATCTGAGATGGCACACACTAGGTTCATTAGTGTGACAGGAGGCAAAATGGATGAGCCAGGTTTCCCCTCCAGTGTTTGCCCAAAGTCACCCCTTCAAGGTACAATAAGCCGATGGCCCTACACTTGCAGTAATCCACACCAAGAAATTAATCTTTGGTAACAAGGAAGTTCTAGAGCCCTCACTTTCAAAACAGTTTTAATTGAAGCATGTTACGGTACCTTGTAGAGATTAAGACAAGTGTGAAACGAGCTGTGGGCCTGCACTGAAGCTATCAGACAAACACTGACGTTATTCAACATTCCCACTGCTAATTAGCAGATGGATGGTAGCTGAGTAATATCTGGCTGGTGCATACATGACCACACATCTGTTTCCCACCTCTCTGCATCACTCTGTATGTTCACAGCCTACACACATTTCTCCCTGAAAGTCCTAATTAATGGCCAGCTTGCACTGCAATAAGCAAAGAAACTGTTATCACCTCCTGCAAGAAGGTCTACAAATGTCCTCCAGTACTGCCGGATGTCAATGCGCAGTGTTACTGTACGGAGCTCAGTATGCTCAGTATGTTATGTTTAAAGTGTCAACATTCCTGAAAGCCTGGGTTATTAACTACAGGAGCCCAGTGGATGGAAGGGCTGTAGGAAGCTTCAAAGAATCAAATCTCAGTCCATACCGCAACTCATTTCATTCTAAACCTTGCCTGCTTTAAGCAGCTTCCTCTGTGGTGTCCAGCAACAGGACAAGGGTCAGAGCACCACAACATGTTGCCCAGAGAGGATGTGGAGTCTCCAGCTGTGGAGGCATTCAGAACCTGCCTGAATGTGTTCTGTGTGATTTATTCTAGGTTGTCCTGCTCTAGCAGGGGGCTGGACTGTGTGATCTTCAGAGGTCCCATCCAATCCCCATCAGTCTATGATTCTGCAATCTCTGCACTGGGCAAGGACCCCTCAACACCCCTTCCAGGGCTCCAGTGTGGTGTGCAATAGGTGTCTGTGCCAGCACAGACAGGCACAGATACCACAGCTTTCGCTTCTTGAGCAATGTGATGTGCCAGCCTCACTAGTTAACCGCCTTCTATGAAAAACAGGCACACACCTGACAGTCCAGGCTTTTGCTTCACAGGTAATGACAGAAGGTTGTTATGTGCAATACCATTAACTACTGAAGTCAGGGAAACTGCACGTAAGGACTTTGATCATAGCTGCACACAAACACTGCGCCAAGCCACTTACTATGGACTTCAGTTTCACACCACACATGGGAATTTCACACTGTCCTCCTGCATAAAGATATTTGGTTCTCAAAAAGACTGAGGAAATGTCCTCTGAAGGTCTCAACTCATTCTTACAGTTAGAAGTAAGTTTAATGCCTGAAATCTCAGCCTTACACATTTCCTAACCACTCCTCTCTGGATAGATTACACACAAGTGGCCTCAGGGTCGAGAGGTTTCCTTTCTTTACACACTGCTAAATTTTTGCCTCAGTGACACTGCAGGGTAATGAAGTATAGAGCTTAAAGACAGGGTGTATTAAAAAATGACCTTTTTCATCCAGCTTTAATTGCACTGTGCAATCTCCAAATATTACGACACAGCCCAAGTTCCTGACCCAGCTGCTGTTCAACACCCACAGGTCTGTGTACCTTTGTATTTCCCCACTCTTTACCTAGATTGAAAAGTAAACAATTTCAACTTTTTGTCTCTATCCGTATCACAGTCTGATCATAACTTCTTTGTGCTCTTTTCCTGTGTCTTCTACATCCACAGTTTGTTTCTGTGCTGCAGCAACACTTGAACACAGCATTCTGGATAAAGGTGAAATGTTGATTTATGTAACAGCAGCACAACATTTCACATCCCCTTTTTATTGATTCGAAATATTTTATCTGACCACAACTATATTCTCTAAAGAGGTTTTCATTCAGCCCTTCATAGTAATGCTTTGGGCCTTTTCCTTAAATTATGCAATTAATTAGGATCCAATAACCAGTATTAATAGCACATACTTCGCCCTCCAGTATGAATTACTTTGCATTAATCAAGGCCGGATTTCATCCATCATTCTGTTGACTGCTGACCCCCTTTGATTAAATCCTTCTCAATACTCCTCTTCAGACTTCACTAACACACAATCAAATATTGTTACATCACATTACATTCACTATTTTTAAAGATATTCTCCTCCAACTGTGGAATGATAGTTGACTGATGAAACTCACTCCTATTCTTCTGCCTCTTAGGCACACTGTCATGCAAATTGACTTTTTATACACCAAACTAGACACTACTTAGCATATCCATTTCCTAGCTCATAGATACTGACATATAAATGAAAAATTAAAGATAAAACTATTAATACTAGACAGTATGTGCTCATGTTAATATACAACATAAAGCCCAGACTTTCTAAGCCTTATTTTCAGTTCTCTCTGTCACTTTATCATTGCATTTTTTTTGAGCATAATACCCATCCTTCTGAGGTTATTACACTTTAACATCTCCTGGTCTGTTTTTCTCCACCATGTAAAAAAAATCATCACCTTTTATTACTTCTGCAAAGCAGATGGACATCATTATCTCCATTTCATAAAGAAAGAAATCAAAGAACAGAACAAATAATGATTTAATCAGGATCATACAGGGAGGCTGTGGCAGATGTGCCAAGAAAATGTGGAATTGTTGGCAAGACCTATTCACTGATCACCAACTCTTTCATTCCTCACATCGTTTCAGCTCTTCTTTCAGTTTTCTAACATCCACAGAATTCATTTTTCCCATGCATTATCTGCTAGGCTTGTCAGAAGGGGTATGTGGCTCGAAACCTGTGTTTTATGGCAGAGTAAATTCATTTGCTGGAGGAGCACTGCCAGCCTTGAACACTCCCGGCCAGTTGACTGATCATCTGCATTGTAATAGCCTATCAAAAGTGACAGGTATTCACTGGGAGAGCTGCAGCTCGTTACAAACAGAAGCCACATGCACCTTCCATCCTAGTAATTAAAACAAACAAGCCAGTACCTTTGTCAGGGAGGAAATAAAAAGAGCAGGTTTGCAACATAATGATTCCTGACAACGTCTAGCAAGTCTTTGACTGCTGCAAATGGTAATTTCTTCAGAAATATCTGAATCTGTTGGAAAGAAGTCAAGATCGTTTCCCATTGCAACAGCTGAAAGGTTCTGCACGATAGCAATATCATTGCTGACATTAGCTGCAAACCATTGAGCACGAAGGGAGAGACTGAATATGTGAAACACCATGAGATGGGTGCCCAGGCTGAAGCACTGGAGTAGAATACAGTCCACTGTGACTGTTCTGCATGAGACTACAACACTCCTCTGGAAAATACAGGGACGTGGCCCTTACATCAGACCATGGCTCTACAGTTCCTCAAAGCAGATGGTTTGTTCTGGTCAGATGAGCTACATTTTGAAATCATCAATAAAACTATCTGAAATTTTAGCAGGGCATGTAGAGCATGAACTCTCCAAGAGATGGACATTAGGGAAAAGTTCTTTACTATGAGGGTGGTAAGACACTGGAAGAGGGTGTCCAGAGAAGTTGTGGACGCCTCATCCCCGGTTTAACACAGGCTGGGTGAGGCTTTGAGCAACCTGGTCTAGTGGGAGATGTTCCAGCCCATGGCAGAGGGGTTGGGACTAGATGATTTTTAAGGGTCTTTGCAATTCAAGCCATTCTAGGATTCTGTGAACTGAGATACTGATCCCCATCACCACATAGAGGGGTGCAGGAACTAGATGATCCTGAATGTCCCTTCCAAATCAAGCCATTCTATGATTCCATGATTCTATGAACTGAGATACTGATCCCCATCACCACACAGAGGGGTGCACCCATTCTCACAGAACCCCTTCTGAATCAAGACAGCCCTATCCCAACCAAGCCTTAGTCATACCTGTTTATACATGCTTGGATTTGTCATCTTAGACTACTAAAAAAAAAATAATTCTAAATCTTGGTAAACCATCAAAGAACGGAAGATTGTTTTGGAAGAGTGTGCTGCCAAGAACACAATAATATCACCATCAGCCCCCACACATTTGTTATTGCATTCAGCACAAGTGCCGGATGAACATCTGCACTGTAAAACTCCAGCCCATTAGCTCCTGCAGCTTGTTAGCATATTTTAATACTGTGATCACAGCTTTCTATTTCTATCAAGGTGCTACTAGGTGCCAGACTCAGTATTCACATAGTGCGTCATTATTATCTCTACATCCCCCAGGTCCTTAATCTGTCTGACTTTTATGAAGCTATTACACAGCAAAATACTGAAACAGAAGGGAAGGAGAATGCTGAGAAGGAAGGAGGAAGCTACCAGTACAGCAATACTACTGGCATGGTAAGTGGAGCTGTGATCTTATCATGTACACTGTGCTTCGTGCATCTGTCTCTAGTCTCTTAAGACTGTACTGATAAGTATAAAGAAAAGTCATCCATCACATTAAAAAAAATCAATTAATTTAACAACTCACTCTCCTCAGATGTTTATCTTAAGTCCAGAGAAGGGCAACAAAGCTGGTGAAGGGTCTGGAGAACAGGTCTGATGAGGAACAGCTGAGGGAACTGGGATTGTTTGGTCTGGAGAGGAGGAGGCTGAGGGGAGACCTCATTGCTCTCCACAACTCCCTGAATGGAGGCTGGATTAAGGTGGGGGCCAGTCTTTTCTCTCTAGTAATGAGGTGGTAGGATGAGAGAAAATGGCCTAAAATTGTGCCAGGGAGGTTTAGGTTTAGGTTGGATATTAGGAAAACTTTCTTTACAGAAAGGCTTTGGATCAGGCTGCCCAGGGAGGTGGGGAAAGCACCNTGGAATGGTTTGGGTTGGAAAGGACCTTTAAAGATAATCTAGTTCAAAACTCCCTGCAATGATGAGGGACATCCTCCACTAAATCAGCTTGCCCAGAGTCCTGTTTGACCTCACCTTGAGTGTTTCCAGGCGTGGGACTCCAGAGAGACTACCACTTGGACAAGTTCCTGTGTGATCTGGTATAGGTGATCCTGCTCTGGCAGGGGGCGTTGGACTGGATGAGCTTTTGAGGTCCCTTCCAGCCCCTGACATTCTGTGATTGTGATACCATCTCTCTGGGCAGCCTCCGGCAGTGTCTCACAACCCTCACAGTAAATAGTTTCTTCCTTGTTTAGTTTAAAACCATCACCCCTTGTCCTCCCACTACAGTCCCTCCCCATCTTTCCTACAGGCCCCCTTTAAGTAGTGAAAGACCATAATAAAGTCTCCCTGGAGCCTTCTTTTCTCCAGATCGATCAACCCAAACTCTCACAGTCTGTCCTTGCAGAGGAAGATCTCCAGCCTCAAATCACCTTTCTGGTCCTCTGCATCTGTTCCAACAGGTTCACATCTTTCTTGTAATGAGGGCCCCAGAGCTGGACAGTTAGTATAGACGGGATCTCACCAGAGCAGAGGATCATCTCCCTCAACCTTCTGGTCACGTTTCTTTTGATGCAGCCCAGGATTCTTATTCTTAATGCTAACCAGCCTGTATTCACTCCTTACATTTGCATACAATGTGCATGTAAATGAAACAATAACGAGCGCAAGGCTGCTGTAGTATACGCATGGGCACTCCTGCAGCATCTGACGCTTGTGTGCTACACAGTCACAAGTGATGGCCGTGTTTTCTACACGCAATAGGCTTTGTGTCCATTTGGGGCCAAATGGAGGCCTACTGCCATCGCAAGAGGAACTTGGTTCACTCTCAAATATAAAGCAGTTACACAGTCCACAAAAAAAATCCCAACACCACTCAGAAAAAGCAGAAAGCTTAGAGGAACTTAAAGTCTCTGTTCCTCACGAAGTATGTGAAAAGATCTCGGTAAACAGTCTTTTCAGACTCATGTGTATGCTGCACTTTCAAGCTTGTGTCCTACATCCAAAATGCCTTGATATGAAAAGTAGAGGCTGAATAGAGAAGAAACCAACACTCTCCCATATCTACTGGTCAGTGAAGGGCTAGTAGATAATTCTTACACTTAGGAAATGAAGATTTTCTCTTTACCTTGGTTCCTGCACTTTCTAAACACTGAATTCTCTCAGGACAGAATTCCTGTGCTCCTCATGCAGAGCAGTGCAGCATTCCTCCAGGGAACAAGGTTTACTGGGAAAAGTACAACTGCTTATCTAATTTGCTAATTGTCTTTTACTGCGCATCTGCAACTAGCCAGTGTCAGATTCAGTACTGGGCTAGCTGGGCCTTTGATCTGACCCGGGACAGCTGCTCTCATTAACTCATTTAAGTGGCTAATATTATTCCAACAGAGCCCCATGTCCTGAGCCAAGCTGGACTCTGTTAGTGAAATGCTGTATGGCATTCCACTAGCACACATTGTGTTCTACAGCCCGTGAATGGTCATGGAGACTCCTTCCGATGCTCCATTTTTCTGTTTCATTTCTCTGTTATAAAAAGTGACAAATTATGAGAATTTCCAAATGGGAAGAAGGGCAAAAGCAATAATTAGCTCTTCATTCCCAACCTCTTCTGTATTCAGGGAAAGGTCTTTAATCATATGATCTCCTTCTCTGAAGATATTCAAGACCTGCCTGGATGCATTCCTGTGTAATCTGCTCTAAGTGATCCTGCTCTGGCAAGGAAGTTGGACTGGATGACCTTCCAAGGTCTCTTCCAACCCCTAACATTCTGTGATTCTGTGATTTAGTGAGGCAAGGAGCCTAGGCATTGAATAACACCACTGTTTCATGGAAACCTTAAACTAGGCCAAGATAAACCACCACCGACTGGACCCATTTGTACTGCCCTTTGCTCTGTGCATGCATCAGTACAGGTTAGGGTTGACCACCTTCACAGAGAAGGACCTTGGGGTCCTGGCTGATAAGAAGTTATCCATGGGACAGCAATGTGCCCTGGTGGCCAAGGAGGCAAACAGTATACTCAGATGTAATAAGAAAGAGTGTCCCTCGCAGGTTGTGTCCTTCCCCTCTACACAGCCCATGTTAGACCACATCTGGAATATTGCATAGAGTCCTGGGCACCACAGTTCAAGAGAGACAGAGAACTGCTTGAGAGGTTTCAGTGGAGAGCTATGAGGATGGTTAAGGGACTGGTTATGAGGAAAGAGTGAGAGACCTGGGGTTGCTTAGTCTGGCAAAGAGAAGGCTGAGAGGGGACCTTATCAATGTCTACAAAGCTCTGAAGGGTGGCTGTCAAGAGGATGAAGCCTCTTTTCAGTTATATCCGGTGATAAGATGAGAGGCAATGGACGTAAACTCAATCAAGAAATTCCATCTCAACAAGAGAAAAAAATTCCTTACTGTGAGGGTGACAGAGTGCTGGAGCAGGCTGCCCAGAGAGGTTGCAGAGCCTCCTCTTCAAAAGCTGCCTGGACACGTTCCTCTGTGACCAGCCCTAAATGGGTGCTTTGCAAAGGGGTTAGACTCAATGATCACTAGATGTGCCTTCCAACCCCTAGTATTCTCTGATTCTGTACTGGCACAACAGTTTGCACAGTTGAGCCGAGGACAGAATCAAAGACATGACACCAACAAACACAAAATGGAAGTTCTCAGAGTTCATCAGAAGCAGACCAGGTCTCCAGCCCAACTCTTGCATGGCTGCACGAGCATTTGCATAGGGACAACTGACAGGGAAACTCCAAGAGGCAACACTGGCACATGCGAAACTGTGGAGAAAACGGGTTCTCTGATTTTCCAGTCTGGGAAAAATAGCTACACACTAATGGTCAGAAGAGCATACTTGGTTTAAACACTACACGAAAAAACACCATTTCATGCATGATACAGACCAGAGAGACCACTGAACAGCACAGCTTGCTTTGAGCACAAGTGTGACAGGACAAAGGAAAACGATCTCAAGTCACACCAGAGGAAGTTTAGACTGAACATTAGGAAAAATTTCTTCCCCAGAAGGGAAGCCCTGGAACAGGCTAGCTAGGGAACCGGTGGAGTTGTCATCCCTGGAGGGATTTAGAAGACATGTAGGTGTGGTGCTGAAGGACATGGTTTTGTGGTAGACTTCACTGTGCTGGCTTTATGGTTGGACTCAGCGATCTTAAACCTCTTTTCCAACCTAAACTGTTCTATGATTCTATGCCTCTCTGATGCTGCATAGAAACTTCAGAGAGAAAATTGTCATGGTGCATATATTTATACCAGAACATAACAGCAAACTCCCAATTCATCTTCATCTCAGTTGTTACTTTAAAATAGAAGAAGGAGATGAGCCTGCTTAAGAAATATTAAGGAGGTTCATTTCATCAGGGAGATGAAGAGTTTCTGCAGATAATGGGTCAGATAGGCATCCACAAAATGAAAAGCAATCAAACATCTCAGTCTGCAGCACTCCTAGAGAAGGAAGGTCACCTCATGTGACTGTGTCCCGTTTCTGTGAAGCATGTTGAAAAATTACCTCTTCTTTTAAAGAAAGCTGCCTCAAAGCACACTTTAAACCGTATGAAAATAGAAGCAGCCTTCACATTACCAAAGCACCTGAATAGCTTCCAATGCTGTACAGAAGAAATAATTTGTGACTGCTCCTCTAGGCATATATGAGCCAAGTGCAAACACAGCACAAATGCTGAGCTCCTAATGAGGCTGTAGCAGCGATAGCCAATGTGAACAGAATGAATGACAGTGCGAGCAGCAGTGTTAAAATTCACACAGGAGCATTTCAGAACTGCATCTAAAACTTACAGATTCAGGCAGGCAGCAAACTGTACACTATACTGTGTGGCCCCTGAAAATCATGGAATGGTTTAGGTTGGAAGGAACATCTGAGTGTCATCTGCATTCAGCGGGGACATCTTCAACTAGATTAGGTTGCTCAGAGCCTTGTCCAACCTGACCTACAAAGTTTCCAAGGACGGGACATCTACCACCTCTCTGAGCAACCTATGCCAGTGTTTCACCACTCTCATCCTAAAAAAAAATTATTCCTTACAGCTAGTCTGTCTCCCTTCTTTTACTTTAAAGTCCTCATCCCTTTTCCTGTCACAAGAAGCCCTGGAGAGAGTTCAACAGAGAGCTGTGAGGATGACTAAGGAACTGGAGTATCTCTCTCATGAGGAAAGACTGAGAGACCTGCAGCTGTTTAGTCAAGAGAAGGTTGAGGGGGGATCTGATCAATGCCTATGAAGCTCTGAGGGGTGAGTGTCAGAAGGACAGAGCCAGGCTCTTTTCAGTTATACCCAGTGACATGATATGGGGCAATGGACATGAACTTGAATACAGGAAATTCCATCTCAACATGAGACAAAAATTTACTATGAGGGTGCTGGAGCACTGGAACAGGTTGCCCAGAGAGGTTGTGGAGTCTCCTTTTCTGGAGATCTTCAAAACCCACCTGGATGTGCTTCTCTGTGGCCTGCCTCAAGCAGTCCTGCTTTGCATGGGGGTTGGACTCAATGATCACCAGAGGTCAATTCCAACCCCTAACATTCTATGATATGTTCAATGTTGAGCTGGAAACTTTGTGAAATTCCTTACCTGAAGTCCTGTTTGTAAGCAAGAGTAAATATTTAATGTACCAGCATGATTCATGGTTGCTATTGGACACTTACATGTGTGTTCAGGTTGTCCAGCTTGCTAATATAGCAAGGATCTGGATGAAGAATGGGCAAACTCCAGCATTTCACTGCAGTTTTACTACAGTATCCATGGGACCAGCATCCCACTTCATTAAACACCAGGAAATATAGTATTTTCTAAAAATAAATATAAAATATTGAAGGAAAACACAACATTGACTCTGATGGGTTTTATTTTCTATTTTCAAGCTCATATCACTTCCTAATGTTCCGTTTTGCACTTCAAAAATATCCAAAGATGAAATTATTTCAGAACAAAGCACTGAACCTGTTCATAGCACCTTAAGAAATAAGACTGCACTACAGCCTGAAAACCAACTGGATTTTCTAAATGAAAATATTTATCTCATATTTAGTTACAGACGTACAAAACTCAAATCCAGAACACTGTGGCTTATTCTGCAATACAAAGCCCAGAAAACCTCCTGCTTTTTAAGGAAGCCAGCATATGGATCACATGAAGGTTTTGTTAAAACTCCACCAGTCAAAAGGTATTTATTGTTCTGTCTAGATCAGAAAATTTTATTTGTTGATCATTAATTGTGCTTAGTGACAGAGGAAGGACAAGTAACAGCATGAGAGATCAGTAAGTAGTGCAAGATCTGCCCCAGGCTATGGGTCTCACCTGGATAACACAGCTTCTCCTTTCCAAACCTTAGGCAACCTCATGTAACCTCATCTTAACAGCCAAGGACAGACAGAGCCCCAGGTAGAGAGGAGATGAATCCTTCTGAACAAGAGGGCCAAATCAAGACAAAGCAAGCAGGTAAATAAGCATTTTCAAATATATGTTGTGACTAAACCAATCGATAAACACAGGTGACCGCACAGCTTTAAGCATACGCTTTATGGCCAGATGCTGGCTCTCCCAATCCACCCCTCCCGAGATCTATATTCCCAGCTAAATCACCCTGCAGTGCCTGGGCAGATGCAGCCGAAATCAATAGCATCGTAACACCATCCCTCTCCTTTCCCCTCTAAAGCCCCCTAACAGCCAAGTTTCGGCTGAGATGGGTATTGACGGGCTGGCAGCCACCAGCGGGGCAGGACCAGCCCGCATCGCTATCTGATTAGAGGGGAGCACGTCCTGACTTTCCCCAGTCACTTAAGCCGGCGTCTCATTGCTTGTCCTTAGAGACCACAGCTCCACTCAGGCAGAGAGCGTCTAGACAGTATTCATGATCCATCTGTCTGGCACAGCCAGGCTGATGACAAACTCTATTAGACCCGAAACAATTTTTTTCTTTCTTTCTTTCCCTTTTTTTTTTTTTTCCACTCTTCCCTCCTCCCATCTCCCTTTTCCTTCGAGAAGCAGTAATCTGACACTGAAAATTACTATCATTGTTGCAATGCTCAAAATAGCAGTGCCAGACTTTCATTAACATCAACGCTAGACTGCTAAATATTTAAAGAAATGGATAAATTTCACCTGAAGTGGGACAGCCCCGCACACATGAAAGCAGGAGCACAATCAAAATGTAAATCGAAGCCGTTGTTTTCATCTGCACAAACGCAGTGTCACAGTCAGAGGGGGATGCCAAAGGTCTTTTTAAACAAAATATTTTCCTTTGATTGAGCTTTTTGTTTTTAAAACAGAATCATTCTCCAACCCCCTGCAGATCCTGACAAGGCTCAGAGCTGACAGCAGTAGGTGGGGGTGGTGAAAGGGAGAGCTTTATATTTGATTTGTTTGGGTTTGGGGTTTTTTTTTACCTTGCAGAGGAAAACGAACTCCTACAGCAAGCTCTTCTGTGCCAAAACAGCCATGACACATCACCTCCATCAATGCTGACAACTTGAAATTGGATGTAGACATAATTTTTGCATGACAAGGATTTCTTCTCCTTCAAACTCTTGCACGTGTCAATATTTGTGTTTCACATACCCACGAATACACACACACATCACAGCAGAGATAACTACCTGTGCTGTTTCCCACCAAACCATTAAAGAACTAAAATCTCCACCATCATAACCCTCCCCAGATAGAAACAATTTGATCCTGTGGTCTGCAAACAAACGGACTTCGCATTTCAGAATCTAATTTATTTTTAGTAGGGCAAGGCAGGCTGATCATTTGTTGGGAAACAAAGGGAAATGCTCAGACAAACAAACTGTGTCCTGGTAGAAGCAGGAGCATTGTTTCAATTCACAGAATCACAGAATTGTCAGAGTTGGAAGGGACCTCGAGGATCATCCAGTTCCAGCCCTCATGCAATTCCTCAGAGTCCAAATTTCACAAGTCGCATGGAGTGGCCAAGGCCAAGTCTGCAAGGTTTGGAATCCTACTCTTCCTCACATTTTTCCTGTCATGGCTTGGCACTGTTACATACACTCTCAACTTTCAAGTAGTGTTACAAGAATGGACACCTCCATTATCCCAATCAGTAAGTCTTTCGAGTTGATGAAAATAAAAATGCTAAGCAGACCTCCTGCAAGCTGACACAGGCTGCTATGCTGAAGACTACCTGTGGGGAAACAAAGGTGCAGTAACACAGCATTGCCCGTGCTGAGGGAAAGAGATACACTACAACATAGTAAAACCATAGCATCATTTTGGTTGAGACAGACCCTTCAGATCACCAAGTCCACCTGTTAACCCAGCACTAAACCATGTCCCACAACTGTATCTCATTTAAATACCTGCAGAGATGGTGACTTTACCGGTGCCCTGAGTTGCCTCTTCCGGTACTTTGCAGCCCTTTCTACAATGCCATTTTTCCTAATATCCAGTCTATACCTCCCATGGTGCAGACAGAGATGTTTCCTTTTCTCCTGTTACTTGTTAATAGGGAGAAGTATCTCTGCCTCACTATAAGCACCTCTCAAGTAGTTGTGCAAGTCCCCCCAGGCATCCTTTTCTCCTAAAGAACCCCAGCTGTTCCTCATAAGACTTGCTCGCCAACCCGTCAAACTACCACAGCCCTTCCACCAGCTTCACTGCCCTTCTTTGGACCTGCTCCAGCGCCTCAATATCCTTCTTGTAGTACTGTGCACGGTATCCGAGGCACAGTCTGCTCAGTGCTGAGTACAGAGCCACCATCACTTCCCTGCTCCTGCTGGCCACACTAGTGCTGATACAGGTCAGTATGCTGTTGGCCTTCCTGGCCACCTGGCCACACTGCTGGCTCATGTTCAGCCAGTTGCCAACACACACACAGCCCACGCCCCCCCCTCCAGGTCCTTTTCCACCGGCCTGCTTTCCAGCCACTCTTCCTCAAGCCTGGAGCGTTGCACGGGAACATGCATCACCAAACCTGTCTTAAAAAAGTGTAAGCCAAGCAAGCTGTTACCTTAACATGTTCAGCTTAAATGCCTTAGTATCTATTCTGACCAACTTTGCAGGACTGCAGCTCATGTTTAAAATGAGACTTTACCACATCTCAGAGCTGGTGTGGGTTTTCCCCAGCCACTCTCCAGTGTCTCTGCTGTACAGACTGAATTGCCAGTGTAGCAGCATAAGGAAACCATACCCACAAGTCAGTAGAAGAAAAGGAATAAAAGTGGAGGGCTGTAGAAATACACATTTTGTTTGACTCTGCACACGGGAGACCTCTTACTGAGTTCAGCAGCAACATTTCATAGACTGAATTAACAGCAGTCACACTGGAGCTAGGTAAGAAACACCATGGAGAGGAGCGCCAGGTCTGGGAGATTTTAAACTCTTAACACAAGATGACGTCTGCTATCATCACAAGATCCAGGGAACAGGTCGCCCACAAAAAAATATCTTTCTACACCACTGCTCATGCAACTTAACTAAACAATAAGCTCCAACGAGACATTCCAGATTTGGCTGCTGGCAAGGACGCAAATGAGAAATGCTCCAGTAGCCAGGAAATAGGGGCTACCACTAACATAGTACACAAACTACAGCAGAACTTCCATAGGAAAATGTATTCATTTGGACATCTTTTGGGGGCAGTTTTCTTCACAGTACTACTGTGAAATGAGCCGAACATTGCTTGCATTATGGCAGGTTTGAATACCGGATAAGAAAGGGATTATTTGAAGAAACAGTGGAGGGGAAGGTGTACCACCATGGTGCCAACATGTTCTAGGTAAGGACAAGAACTGTCTCAAGGAGAAATGGGCCACACTGCTCAGATATAGACCAGCCCACACTCATGTAGGGTCCTTTCAACAGCTTCCTCCTCATTCAAGAACTATGCGCAAGCAAGAAGATGCAAGAACAGGTCTGATGTGTAAAACTGACCAGAAAGAAATTCCTGCTGTAAAATTCGAGTGATTTTTTTTTTTTTAAACACCATTTTCTTCTCATTGAGTTCTATTACTGTCTTCTCACTAATTAGAGGCCAATGAATGTACATGTTGGAGGGTAGGTCTGTCATCTAGGGACAGTTCAAGCCTATATATTCTGGTGTATTCTGCTAGGGATCCCCATTAATATCATTGAGCAAAAGCATGTACAAGCTTCTTAATTCAACATGTCATCTCTCTAAGGCCTGGGGATTTCACTTCAACAAGTATTCTATTTTCAAGGCTGGAATAAGCCAACACGACCAACTGTCACGTCCACAATCATGTTCTTTCTTATCACCAATGGGCAATGATTTCTACCATCTAGCAGCCTATTTAATAGCCAGCACAGGATTAATATCGTCACCCCCCATTTGTTTGAAATACTGATTGTAGTTGTATTATTTTTCCTTCTGGTTTTGGTTTATTTTTCTCTTTGTTTCACCATTAGGACCCTGTTTCACTGGGGTTTGCTGGCATTTTTTGGTTGGTTGGGTTTTTTTTTAATTTAAAACTTAAATCCCTTTGTTTACCAGCACTTGTCACACAGCTCCTGTTGTGATGAAAAAGTAGAGTCGCTCTCAATATACCCAAATACAACAAATAGTGAATACAGTCTCTGCCACAAGGTAAGCAAAAAGTTAAACAGTTTTGAATGTTCTAACAATAAATCAAATACTTCCTCTACAAACTCCTCATCTGCAATCTTGTTGCAAAAGCAGCAAATACAGTTCTCAAAGGACTTAATAAGGTTGTTTAACCCAATTATTCTTCTTCACTCAGCACTAGGGAGGTCTGAAGTAGTAGGACTATTGGACACCTTATTGTAGGAGTCAAAGTACAAATATAACAGATTTAAGGAAACAACATTCATCTGTAGGAACTTGGGATCAATTTTCATTATTTTTAAACCCTCCCAAAAGGTAACTGACAGGTAATAAGAGTCCTCATGTCTATAAAATGCTGATTTGAGAAGAAAGCAGAATGCTTTTCTCTAAGTCCACTGAAAAGAGAAATGCTGCCACTTGACCCCTATGAATATCCAGAGAGAAGATCATGAGACACATCAACTAATTCTGCTCTGCAAGCAGTAGGAAACCTGTCACTGAAGGTTCTTTAGCTAAACATTTTGCCAGGTTTGATCCAGGCAAACTACACTGCTGGAGATGAGGAGGCTAACAAGCCAGTTGACTGGCACTGCTCCCCATTCAGGAATGCCCATTTTCATGTTTGTGACCTGCTGCAACACCCAAAGGGGCAGATGTGACTTATGGGAACACCAGCAAGTCTGCAGATCCTAGATCAAGCAAGGAACAATTTCTACAGCGCACAGGCCTTTTGAAGAGAAGGCCAGTACGCTGCCAGCACACTGCTAAGGTTACTGCACAACTGCCACCAGTACAGAGGGACACTGAAAAGCCACTGACACCCCAGCTACAAGACCTCAAGCTGAAGGAGGCTTTGGGAGTTCCACCTAGGAGTTAGCAGGGTGTCAACGTCACACTACATCCACACAGGGCCACTACCTGTAATGTCCCAACTGCTACTTGTCATCTAAATTCTTCCTTCCATCTGCTACCATGCTGGTTTTCATGGTTTCTTTTTGCCAAGCAGCTGTGCTGGCTTGGTTTACAAGAGCTGTACAGTATTCCGGTGAAAGAAGCCTCCTCTATTTGAACTTCAGAGATGTGCATCTTTACATGCATATAACAAGGCATGCATCTTCTACAATTTTACAGCTCAAAAGCCAAGGTTAGTCTAAGTTCATGGGGAGATACACATGACATTTGGATCTGGACCCATCACCCAAGCCTATAGCTAGTCCTAGGGCTTCAGAAAGAGTTTTGGTTCAAAAAATAAAAACAAAATTAAATCACATACCAGTACTATTTAAAAACCTCTGAAATCACTGCAGAGGCACCAAAGCTCCACAGTACAAGATTTAAAAAACATTTACAGTGCAATATTTAGACATGTTCAGTTGGAGGTGTACATCCAAACCCTGATTTCATCTGCTACTAGGAATCCACTCTGGTGATTCTAACCTGCTTAATGGCATTACAAGAATCACAGATACGTGCTGCTTCCATTCCCTGTTATTAAGAACAACATAACAAATACATATTCCTAAGCCATGGTCACAATCAGAGACAAAACAGCCTGCTGAGGGATGTCAGTATTGGCAGAAGGAAACCATTTGGAAAGCAGTAATTTAGTAGCACTTCTATCGTACTTGCAGACCAGAAGCATTGCTGAAAATTTTTTTCTCCCATCCAGAAAGCTGAATTGTGGTTTAAAAATAAATTACTGCAGAAACAGACAAAAAGCAAAATCAAAGTCTGATTTCAATGCACATCACTGAGGGCAAAGCACTAAGAGCAATTGTGCTAAACACTGGCACTCTGAATATGCAACTACAGAACAGCAACTAAAGTTATTTTAAATATATACCTACAACAGCCCAGTGACCTACCAAATGATGCTGATCTCAGCACCAATAAAATATAGTAGACTAATACAATGAGAATTGGATTACAACTTTCTTAATAGCCTTGACAGCATATAAAGACTGTCACACAGACAAAGCATAAAATATTTTTTTAGAACTTTGGAAAACAAATTATTTAATCATTCATATATTACTCTTCCTTTCTCAGAAGAGAAGATATGATTATAATATCACTATCTGCAGCACAAACTCCCTTTGCATAGCTACAGTCTTCCAGGTTCAGAAACTAGACAAAGCATGTTACAAATTACTGCTGGTTCAGCCAAAACCTCCTCCGCTTCATCCCCCCAGCCATCACAGTGCAGACCAAGCTTCTGCATAGATTGATTTCTGAGGTGAGCAGACATCTTTGACATACACACACACACACAGAGGTGCACACAAAGAGCCAGTACTTACAGCTAAAGATGCCTGGAGGTGGATGCTCCGTTACAAGCAGACAGTTCTCTTCATCACTGTTATCCCCACAGTCATTCTGTTGGTTACAAATCAATGAACCAAGATACAAGCATTTACCACTGGCGCAGGTGAATTTGCACTCTGAAAGGAAAAGAAAAAACAACAAAACAAAAACCAAAACAAATATATGTGAGGAAATTGGTGCTTATCTTCTTCACTGCTACAATGACTGACACTAAAGGCAGTCTTTTTCAGATAAACACTATGGTGGTGGACAGATCCTTGGCACTTTATACCCAACATAAGCAATAGCAATGGAATCACTGTACATGTAAACACACACATGAAACATTGCAGATCACCAGAATCAATCCACTAGTAAACCAGAAAGTGTCATTTGGGGAAATTTAACTTCTTATTATTAAAAAACAGGCAGTATTTTTTGGTAGTTTATGTTGACTACAGTTCCCCTCAGACAAAGACCATGTTCTCATAGGTGTCTGGTACTTTGCAAGACTGGGGCAAGATGGCACAATGAATAAAGATAACAATTCATAGATTCATAGAATGGTAAGGTTGGAAGCGACCTCAAGGATCATCTAGTTCCAACCCCCTGCCATAGGCAGGGACACCTCCCACTAGTGTAGGTCACTCAAGGCCTCATCCAACCTGGTCTTGAACACTTCCAGGGAGGGAGCAGCCACAACCTCCCTGGGCAACTTGTGCCAGTGTCTCACCACCCTCACTGGAAAGAATTTCTTCCTAATCTATAGTCTAAATCTGCCCTTCTCGAGCCTCAAATCATTCCCTTTTGTCCTATCTCTTTGTAAGAAGTCCCTTTGCAGCATTCTTGTAGGTCCCTTTCAGGTCCTGGAAGGTTGCTACCACATTAAAAAAAAACAACAAACAAAAACAAACAAACAAAAAACCGGTCTTGCAAAATGTGTAACATCATCAGCTGTAAGGCAACAGTATAGTGTGTAAGTAGGAACAATCCTGTCCACACATGGAGAATTATTCCTTAATACCTTCCCAAAGACAATCTGCCAGTCTCCCAAATAATTATGACCAAGCACTCAGTGTCTGTACATTGAACTCCCACATGCCAGTTTGCTATACAAAGTCAGTAAACTTCTCAAACCTCTCTAAAGCATGTGAGCACTATACACAGGCTATGTCTTTTACAATGGGTTCAGCACAGAGGACTGAACAGTTTCTTCCAAATACAGTTCTGTCGTGAGAATGATTCCTATGAGAACAAATAAACATTTTGTTACGTCAAGTTCCTTCTTTTTTTCTCTGCAGAAGGATGCAGTTTAGCTAACTAACCTGTGTAAGATGCCTCACTAGATTCATCTCTAGCTCTCAAAAAAAAAAAAAAATCTCAAAACTCAGCCCAAGAAAGACATGGATCTGTTGGAGCAGGTCAAAACGAGAATCACAAAAATGATCAGAAGATTGACATCCCTCTGCTACAGGGACAGGTTGAGAGAGTTAGGGTTGTTCAGCCTTGAGAGAAGACTCCAGAGAAACCTTATTGAAGACTTTCAATACTTCAAGCAGGGCTATAGGAAAGATGGGGACTCTCTCTTCAGCAGGGCCTGTTGCAACAG
>VWYK01077768.1:549-12411 GCA_013399775.1 Semnornis frantzii
CCACTTTGCCCTCCCTGCCCACTCCCCTTTATAATTGGCCCCAGGAAAGGCAGAAGCCTCAAGCTTGCCCAATTGGGCAGAGGGATCCTCCTCCTGTGGTCACTGGTGAGTCCCCATGGTGCACACTGGGTGAATGGGAGTGGGATCCAAAGGCCGGGGGGGCCTGGTGGCCCCCCCGGTTAGTTAGGAGTAGGCTTGATGATCAATCGAACATCACCCATGGGAGCGGGCCGCACCTCCTTACTTAGGCTGAGCTGCTTCTTTTTGCACACTTGTGAAACTGTAAATATTACAGGAGTAGACCTGTGAAATGTTTTGAGGAGCACTGAATTAGCATGGATGAAACGTCTGAGAATCCCGAACAAGGAAAATGGAGCAAAACTCAAATTTCATAGACACTCTTTTGTTAGAGTGGCTAAAACTCTGTCTTGTTTTGTAACTAAGTTAAAGCTAGCTTGATTCAGTAGGAGGTGAAAACCTGACTTAAGCCAGGTCAGGGCACTAGATGACCATGATGGAGTTCAGGATTTTACTTAAGCTGCTTGGTAGCCAGGAGTTTTTACAAATTGTTACCTCAAACCATGTGTGTTTCTGCTTCAGACTGTACTGATTTTCACATGAGCTGAATAGTCTCCTTTCACAGCACTATGACTGCAAGCTGCAATTCTTCAGATGCTCTGTGGGTTGCTTGGAAAACATTGATTTGTTCCCAGGTTTATAAAGGTATAAAGCTACTGCATAGGTCATACTCCAAAGTCTGTAAGTCTGTTTCTCAGTGCTCTTATGTGTCCCATAAGACTCAGAGGTGCATGTCATAAAATTCTAAGGGAGTAACAACAGTGACAACATCAAATGTTAAGTTGTTTGTATTGTTACTCCTTTGTGTATGTCAATGCATTTTCTAGGATGTTTTTGTCTGGCTTAGACATAACTATTTAGACCTATGCTCAAGTAACAGAATGCCCACTATGATTAAGATGATATCTGGGTTATCTGATTTTGGTAAATAAGTATGCAAGGGGGAAAAGGCCTTATTTAGCAGGACTAAATCCAAGTTCACTGTAGTGCATAAGCTATGTGCCATTAAAACTCAAATTTCTGTAGTAGTTTTGAAAAGGGTTCATTATCTTTACTGCAATTTCTAAATTCCCACTTCTCACATTTAAGAAAAGTGTGTTGGTGTTCATGTGACAGCAGGTTTTGAATATGGCGATACTTGAGAAGATCTTGCTCTTTAATCAGAGCTTTGATTTGAGAGCTTATGCAATAGTCATGTCCCAGAGGAGAAATGTAAGAGCCTGGAACTAGTTTAGTATACTGGAGCTATCTTGTTAAAACAAAATATTGGGTTTAGGGATTTCCATCCAACTATGTTGCCATATACCACAGGCACACAAATATCATACAGAAAAATTAAAAGAAAACCCAAAACATTGAAGAATAAGAGGAGACTGTTGAAATAATCCAGGAAGTTATCACTTATGTCAGAAAACCAAAGGTGCCTGGAATGCCTTTTAAATCTGTTTTGTAAAGCCTGATCAGGTGCTTTTTTTCCCCCTACTGCTGCTCCATCTCAAAGGAAATTTCTTCCTTATCTTTCCTTCCTGATTTTGTTTACAATTTCACTCTGATTTCTTTAACTTCCAGCAACTCATGAAATATGTCCTAGTGCTCAAGATATAACATGCTTTTGACTGTACAGGCTTTCACAGAGAAGTCCCTATTAAACCCTAGAATATTCTTGACTTTTAACTCCAAGTGCATTGCAACATTTCATTTAGTTACAACTTTAAATCGTGACAAGCCAGATTACAGTTGGCCTGTGAGACACCGCAAAGAGGAGCGACTCACATTTTTATCCTAGCCTAACATAGTTCTGTGAGTAAAAGTACTCTTTCTTCACGGCATTGGAAGTATCAGTTATTTGAGATGCAGCATTGAGACAAGAGTGAAGACCTTTCCTCTTCCTGCTCTCCTGGATAATGTATTAAGCTGGTGTTGGAAAGAATGAAATTTGAACACCTTTGTAGTTGCTGCTTCTCTCTACACCTCTTAGAAATTCTGGCTTGCTCACCTTTAAAAACCACAGTCTGGCTCAAAGGGTAGGAAACTAGAGCTGTATAATGTTAAACATAGTAACAAATACCATGTTAAAAATTACTTCAACAGGTTGAGTCAGTGATGCAGTTATGTTGTGTTGCATGTAAAAAATAACTATTGTTGAAACAGATTTTTTTTTTAAAAAAAAAATTCTTGGTAAGAGCATGACTGCATTTTCTTAAAGTACCCTGTCCATGGCAAACTAATTTATTTCCATTAATGAAAAGGAAGCAGAATACGATTGAGGATGTAATATGGAATTATAGTTCATTAATTCTTCAAGTATGTAATTTTCCAGACTCCTGATCTCCCATTGATTTCTGCACACCCCTGTAGGTCCTGCTAAATGCCAGCAAAAAGAAATTCAATCACGTTGTTATTTCATGTGCGGTAGTGGTGGCACTCCAAAATGAGATAGAAATGTTATGAAAGGGGATTATCCACTGACTGCTTCACCATGCAGGCCTGGTAACATCTCCTTGTTGTAAAAAATTGATCGCAGTCCCCACCAATAAGTGAAACTCTGACAGTTGCTCATTAAACACACAAAATCATAGCAGGTGTAACAATTGAAGATGGTAACTCTCAACACCTAATTAGCCATGATGAACTAGGTGCATCCATTAATAGTGTTAAATTTTTTTTTTAACAATATTCTATGAAAGGGATTCTGTCAATCCCCATCAGAGAGACTTATTAGGTATGTGGTCTCTCTTTTTAGTCATTGACAAAACTCTGCATTTGCTTTCACTCTGTCATTGTCAGTGCAGAACCTCATCTTAACTGTAATACATGTCTCTTTTTCCTTATTAGTCCTATCTTTAAGAAGAAAATAAAAGTTATTTTCTTCCAGGTAGCAAAATCACTTTTATACCTTGAAATACAATGACAAACCCATTTTAGATACTTTCAGCTGTTTGAACGTTCCTTAGCTCCATTTGCATGTTAGAAAGAGGACTAATGCACTCTTGCTACTCACTAAAGCTGTCAGTTGCTGGGTAAGAATGGCCAAGTCCTAGACAAAAGAGAACTAATCTGTCTGAAAAGAGAGGAGCTAGTTTGACAAACTGTCATCTCTTTTATAACGGGTGGAAGGAAGGCTTTACTTACACAGTGTATTGACCAAGTGTCCCCTAGAGAAGAGTTGTTAGTCATAAACATGAGTTATGAGTCATAAGAGCCAACAGTGGAATGAGCACTTTCTTAGCTTAGTTTGGGTTCAGATCAGCTCTGCTTTGTATTACAGTAAATTTCCAAGTATGTAGTTCAGAGGCCATTAGTGGAAAACAACCGAAAAAACCCACACAGCAACTGAAACAAAGTCTTGGGTAGGAACTGATTTGAAATCCTAGTTTGAACTTGGTCTTCTCCTACGGTCAGGGTATTGCATGTATTACACGTGTTTAAGTTTAAAACTCTCGCCTATGTTTTCTTACCAGCTTCTTGTTACTGTGACTACCATGGGTGTGTATTTGCAGAGACTGAAGGCTCTCCTCTTGACAGCAAGAGGAAGGGTTCCATAGGGATAAGGGGCAATGACTGGCAGTGTTACAGATTTTAATTCCACTAATAGTCGAATGGCTCGTAATTCATAAAAGAGTGCTTACAGTGAGTGATGAAGGTCATCCCTATCTCCCTTACATAACAGAAGGCAGTTCTATTATAATGCTGTCCAGCTGTACTATTCACATTCTATTTATAGTCAACTGTATTTAAAGAACATAACTGAAATTTTAGTTTTCATGTTTAGTAAAGAAGTTCTTTCCCATGGCAAATGACAGCTAAGTAGTGGGTGCATTTTGATGTTCTTAACAACAACAAAAAATCCTGTCTCTTCAAAGGACTTTTGTAGACTTCCCCAGTTCCTGGTTTCTCTATTTTAAGCTCCTACATACAGGATTGCAGTGTTGCAACAAACTAAAGAAAATACAAAGAGAAAAACAGAAGTATTAGTAGATGGCTCTTCAGAAGAGAAAAAAAGTCTTTTACTATATAAAACTAACAAGAACCAAGGGAGGAAAAAATAGTATGCACCCAAGAAATTGTGTCAGACAAGGAAAATGAAGGGAAAGAGTGACACACAAGGATGAAACAGCAGAGCATGTAAAGCTACAAAATATAAAGCATAACAGAAGGTTAGAGACTGGAAGGGACCTTGAAAGACCCAGTTCAACCCCCCCTTGCCAGAGCAGGATCACCTATACCAGATTATACAGGAACACATCCAGGTGGGTCTTCAGTATGTCCAGAGAGGGAGACTCCACAACCCCCCTGGGCAGCCTGTTCCAGTGTTCTGTCGCCCTCACAGTGAAAAAATTTTCTTGTTTCCATGGAACTTCCTATGCCTCAACTTCCATCCATTGCCCCTTGTCCTGTCGTTGGGCATCACCGGAGTCTGACTCCCTCCTCCTGGTACTCACCCTTTACATATTGATAAATGCGAATGAGGTCACTGCTCAGTCTCCTCCTCTCCAAGTTAAAGAGCCCCAGCTTCCTCAGTATCTCCTCATAAGGAAGATGTTCCACTCCCTTAATCATTTTCATGGCTCTGTGCTGACTCTTTCAAGCAGTCCCCTGGGGTCTGTCTTGAGTGGCCCAGAACTGGACACAATGCTCCAGATGTGGCCTCACTAGGGCAGAGAAGAGAGGGAGGAGAACCTCTCTGAACCTATGAACCACAGCCCTTCTAATCCACCCCAGAATGACATTGGCTGCCTTGGCCACCAGAGCACATTGCTGGCTCATGGTCAACCTTCCAACCACTAGGAGCTCCTGGTCCCTCTCCCCTTCACTCCTCTCCAGCAGGTCAATCCCCAACTTATACTGATCCCTGACACTGTTCTTTCACAGATGCAAGACTCTACACTTGCCCTTGTTGAATTTTATTAAATTTCTCCAAGCCCATTTGCCAAAGGATGAGGTAAACAGGACTTATGCCTAAATCCAGGGTGCTCACCCAACTCAACATGGGTTTTTCTTCATTTCTGTCAAAGATTTATGTTGTGGATAAATATGACTGAAAACATTAGAAGCTTGGTATTAGTTTTATTTTGCTTAAAGTCACCAGCCTTTCTCTCACCACTCTTTTTTTTAAGCTTATTTTTCATATTTGAGGAAAAAAAAATCATGTGATAATGGGGATTAGGGTGACCTCCCACGCAGACACTGTAGCCAAGCAGAAAGCATCTTGTCCATAGAACCTAGGCTTTCCTCCTGGACTGCTGCAGGTCTCATTTGTTTATGCTTATAGGCAACTTCTAAATCTCTTTCTGTAATTTAATGAGGTACCCATTTTAGAATATGTCTACTTTGAATGTCAAAGTATTTTTCTTAAATTTTCAGAAATTGGCTACATTTTCCATTCAAAATTGACACAAACTCCATGTCTTCTCTCAGCTATTAAAGTATTTGAAGAGAGAAGTAAAGGGAGCACAAATGAGATGACCTATGTCTTAGCTGAACTTTCATGACAGTCTTCTTGTCACTTGCTCAACATTCCCCATGTGTCTTGATTTCCACATCTGTAAAATAGGGTGAAAGTGCTTCTACCAGCCATTATTTTGTGTATATATAAACAACCGAGTGAAAAAAAATTAAATGACAGTGCTGATTTGGTAAATACCACAAAACAGTGCCAAGGCATGGTTTGGGGCACAGTAACACACTGGGAAACAGGAACTACAGAAGCTGCTGACATATTTTTTGGAGTGAGGTGAGAGAGCTTGTCCTGGTAGGGCATAAATCCTGCTAGGCCAGTTTAACCCTTGCTCTCTTCCTCCTGTTGCAGATCCAGGAATTGAGTAGAATGAGCAGCAAAGCCTTGAGGGCTAAGAGCATAGGACCATGTGTCAGGTGTCCTGTGCTGCCCCTTCATGTGCCTGCATGGTCACACAAGGCTTTGAGTTCATTGGTCAGAACAATGATGCTAGAGCCTATTGGCCAGTTCCATTTTCAAAATGATGTGTTTAATAGGTGCGGTTTCTAAATCCCCCCCTTTCTGCACTGACCCTCCACTGCAAGCAGTACCCCACTCATGGCTCCTTAACTGGGAATCGTGGTAGCCACATGTTTACAGCTTGCACTAGCAGCTTAGCAAAAGCTCAGTTCTTCTCTCCTTCCCTCTGCCTGGAATATTTTGTATTTTACCATGGGATCATTATCGTGAGTTTTGGAAGTGTCCTTTTACAGGCAACTTACTTGGGGGGCAAAGTGTTGTGAGTACATCTCCTAGAATTAATGCTAAGGCTCCACAAGCATAGTTAGAATTTTTCCTGTTTTCGTGTTCCTATTTTCCAAGTT
The DNA here is from genome assembly GCA_013399775.1 of Semnornis frantzii. NCBI lineage: Eukaryota > Metazoa > Chordata > Aves > Piciformes > Ramphastidae > Semnornis > Semnornis frantzii. The sequence goes on from VWYK01077768.1 coordinate 6,949, forward strand.
CTGATTGTTTAAACTGTTTCATTCCATGTTCATAAATAGCCTTTGTGCAACTACTTCCTGTTAACCAAAAATCCAAAGAATATCAGGGAATTTTCCTGGATTTTTTAATATTAATAATGTAATGTTCATACCAAAATGAATAATCATAATTCATAATAGCTTATTACTATATACAACAGAGCTATAGAGGTGGATGCCGCACACATTTCTCCCCTACTTGCATAGCATAGCATTAGTATGGACAGGTCATAGAAGTCACAAGGATGCTCACTGGTAGTTAAGTCTTGCCACTTTTGTTTCAAACATCTCAAAATGTAAATCATAACTATCATCTGTTACAACAATATCTCCTATACAGTTGTGCTGCACTCAAAAGGTCTTTAATTTTTATGGGTATTTAAAGGACCGGATGGATATTGCACTATCACATGTAATTAACTTTATATTATTTGTGTTCAGAAAAATATTTGAAGAAAGGGAGGAGCAGGAAGCTGTTTTGTACACTGGCACAGTGAATTTCAGAAGCTCACTCACAAACAGCTTATCTATACCATATCTGCCAGGTTTGCAACCCATCTACTGGCTGTGTATGTCTATTTTTCTGTAGCCTGAATTAGCACTTGGTGCACTGTTAAAATAGAGCACTCCCTGCAGGAAAGGCTCATTCTCTAGGGCTTAGCTGAACACCTCTCCCTACTGCAGTTTGAGACTGCCAATCCTGATCTTTTTCTGTTTTGAACTTCCCTGTAATTAGTGAGTATGAAGACTTGGCTATTACTGGCATGTACCTGAAGTCTGCTGCAATTATCCATCCTAATAACAATTCAAATGGCAATCATTAATTCTTTGCTAGATTTTTATTGGTATTGTGGAATATGCAGTGTTGCTTGTCTTCTCAGAAACAGTCCTTTCTGAATCTAAAATTACTCCTGGACTGTAAACATCACATGCTTAGGTTTCCTAAACTTATTTGTAACTAAAATCCCTCAAATCCATTATTTTTCTCTTAAACATATGAAACTCTTGCAGAGGATCTTGGAGAAGAGTTTTACCACAGATTTGCTGCTAGAGTTTCTTGTTCTCTCTGAAAAGGATCTTACAAATTACTTTGGGCTGGGAAAAGGAGACAAACGTTAGCTGCTTGACATGATTTATGCAAGTGAAGAGGAGAATCTCAGACAGAGATGTTGTACTGGGCTATAGAGATGGCTTCAGTGAGAAAAGCTGCCAGAAGATTGCCTTATCTCTAAAGGGAATGGCAGCTGGCTCCAAGATAGGTCTGCCACTAGGTCAAGCCCATCAGTGACTGTGACATCACTTCTGTGATAACATAAAGGGGAAAAGACTACATAACTCCAGCCAAACAAAGGAGTGAGAATGTGAGAGAAACAACTCTGGAGGCACTAAGGTCAATGAAGGAGGGGGAGAAGGTGCTCCATGTGTTGGTGCACAGATTCCCCTGCAACCAGTGGTGAAAACCACAGGGAGGCAGACTTTCTCTGAAGCCTATGGAGGTTAATAGTGTAGCAGATATTCACCAGCAGCCAATGGAGGACCATCAGAGCAGGTGGATGCCTAAGAGGTCTGTGACCCCATGTGAAGCTTGTGCTGGAGGAGGCTTCTGGCAGGACTTGTGGAGAGAGGAACCCACACTGGAGCAGGTTTGCTAGTAAGACCCCATGGGGGATCCACACAGGAGCCACGCTAGAGCAGTCTGTTCCTGAAAGAATTCATCCCATGGAAAGGATGCATGCTGGAGCAGTTCATGAAGCATGGGAAGAAGTCACGTTGGGGAAATTTGTGGAGGATTTTCTCCTGTGGCAGGGACAGGAGAGAGGCAGGGCAAGAGTGTGAGGAGTCCTTCTCCTGAGGAGGAAGGAATGGAAGCAATAACATGCAATGAACTGATTGCAACTGTCATTACTTGTCATCCTGCACTGCTGAGGGGAGAAGGTAGAGAAAATCAGGAGTAAAGATGAGCCTGAGAAGGGAGGGGTGGAGGGAAGGTGTTTTCAGATTGAGGTTTATTTCCCATTATCCTGCTGTGATTTGATTGGTAAAAAATTAGTTTAATTTTCCCAAGTTGAGTCTGTTTTGCCAGTGGCAGTAATTGCTAAGTGATCCTTACTGCAATCCATTCTCATTGTACTTTTCTCTCCCCTGTCCAGCTGAGGAAGAGGAGTGATAGAGTATCTTTGGGCATCAGGCATCCAGCCAAGGTCAACCCACCACAGATGTGATGGCAGCATGGGCACCCTGCATTCGTAACCTAATTTTCCTACCAGATTATTGCTTTGACTCTGCAAAAGGTTTGCAGTATACCACTTTCCCAACTAACTAAGACCCTCATCAAATCTAGGTTTTTTCCCCCCACAGAATGCAATCTTTCAAGAACTTTCATCTTGCATATGGATGAATTGTCCCCTTCAACCTTCACCTATTCAAATGTATTTGTATTAGAGTAGATAGACATGCCCTTTGTCACCTACAAACTCTGGGAGCAAAGTTACTACTGCAGCACATGTTCCATGTAATGTTCTCTCTCCCTCATCTGCAGGACTTTCACCATTTAAGGTGATGCCAGTTCAGAGGTACAGTCAAGAGAGAGTTAACACCTTTGCCTCTTAGGTCTGCCAGCATTTGCTTTTGTCTGCCTGTGTTCATAGGAGCCACTGAAGGCCAATTAAAAAAAATGGAGATTGCAGTATTTGCCTCTTTAGTGCTCAGTGTTCCTTAAGATGTAATATATCAAACGCTTTGCGGTGACTTTCGACTTAGGCAAAGTCAATATCTTTTTGATGAACTCATTTAAATAGCTTAGAAATATGCATCACACTTGAGACCTTTCTGGGGAGTAAAACTTCTTTTTATATCAGCCCTATCTTGACTTTTTTTGAGCCATGTTAAACCTATTACTTCTAAAGGTATTTCTAAAGCATTGGTAGTGACTTGTTTTATTTTTATGCATGTTGGACTGGCCAGCTATACACCTAGAATACTAATTAGTTGTGGGAGAGACAGATGATATATTGAATAAAACTACAAACGCATTACATGTTATAGAGTCTAGATGAAGGAACTGACTTAATAGGATTCCTGCTCACCCAAAGTCTGACTTCAGAAATGCGTTAGTATGAACACCACAATGACATGCTTCATGGTCCTTGTTTTCCTTATGTAGGTAAACATTCTGTATTAACTGGATATGTAAGCAATCCAAGCTGTGCTAACTGCTAATTTTGAGCTGAAATTTCACAGTCTGCATGCCAAAGGGCCAAGGACACCACCTGCAAGTGGCCTCCAGAGGAATGAGAAATAATCGGCATCGAAGCAAAACAAGGGGCGTTCTGAACAGACAGTGATGAGCTATCTGCTTGGTTCCTCACAGCTTGTGCAGTTTGCATCTGGGTGATTTGGGCCAGCTATTTGGAGTAACACCTTGTCCCTTAATGATTTGGACCAATGGCTTTGTGATGGGCTGGTCTGAACAGTCTGTTAGAAGGGTATATAAATGCATGTTCATGTTCAATAAACGAACAATGACCTAAACAATATTGGTATTGTGTCTTGACTCTGGGGCGTGTTGACTCCAACATACTTAGGGTTAGTCAGAGATACCAAAGTAGTCTTGACCATCAAAGAGTCATCTCTGCTTTGACACAAGTGTAATGAGTAATTCTAAAATGTCCAAATTGATATTGTTGTTCCTTAAAAGAGATAAATCAAAGAAACTGAATCACATGCAAAGGCAGCCCATTAAAAGCACACAGATGTGCACGACACACGAACTGTTTCAATTTTTATCAGTATGTAAGGCTCAGTTTTGGTCAAAGCATGAGATCAGTTAGGAAAACAGTTATTTTCATCAAGTTTCCCTAGAAACCAAAACAGATGAGGAGCACAGCACAATATAGAGAAAAAATAATCACTGATTTTTAATTAATTGAAGATGGATCAAAAAGACAATAGTCCATGCTTTCAATAACTTAGTTTTGGCTGACTACAGGAGACCATAACTAAGGAAAAGAAGCCACTTCATTAAGAGAACTGTATAGGACCTTCAGCACCACACAGCTTCAAGCTCCTAGACACACACAAAAAATCCTGCCTTTGCCTCATTCAGCCTTGTCAAGCTGAAAATGCAAAGACAAATACTTGTTTTTTTCCATTTCTTCTCCTATCTTACCAGATGTACCATACAGACAAAGCTCTTGATCATATCAGAAGTTATGAGGATGATGGCCTGTAATGTCATGATTTTATAGCAAGCAACAAGAGTGCAGGGACAAAACCACAGGAAGTCACTTTGTACACTCTGCTCTAGAGTAACCAAAGAAGATTTTTCTGAGACTTTCTAGGAATTTCAGAATTTACAGTACAAATCAAGTCTGCATGCCTGAAACAGTCACTTTCTATAACTAAGGATGTTTCTCCCTATTAATTACTGGCCAGGAGTATATACAATGTACTGTGCCCTGGACGGGTACATCAGAGAACTACATTAACTAAACACAATGCTGACAGAGATAAGCAGCAATTAAAACATTTCTTGCTAATAGGATCTTCTAACTTCTAAATCTCAATCTTACAAGTCTCTCTCAAAATGGGAGCCTCCATTGCTAGGACATCAGAATCCAAGCAAGCCTGGTGGGCTATGAAAATTAATGAACTAGGAGAGGCATCCCCTCTCACAGCTATTGCTCTGAATAGTCTCTGCCTGTGCTCCTTCATATTCACTCCACTTTCCTCTTACTTCCTTCTTCTGTTTCCTCCTTCATTAAAAAGCCCATCAATCCTTTAAGGATTTCAGAGACTAAAATGATTAACCCTATTATTCTTTCTGCTTGCAGAGTTTGTATGTTAAATTCACTTAACTCAGCATGCAACTGGCTTCTGCTGGTTAGACCATGAGATGTTGAAGAGTGCATCTCTTGCTCTAGGTTTGTGCTAGACCTTGCATAATTGTCCCACAAGTTGGAGCTTTTTCGTGTTGCTACAAATCCCAGCCTGACTATCAATAATCAGTTCATTATAAAACTATAACTGAGGAAATAATGGATTCCTGAATTGCTGGGAAAGTTTTGGCTGGAATACTTTCACAGCTTAGAGAGTTTCCATTAAACTGAATTCTGGCAGAAGTAATTCTGCTTCTTAAAGAATTGGTTCAATGCTCTTTGGGCTTCAAACGTCATTTGTGTCACAGCTTTAGCTTCAGAGCCTACCTGGCTGCATGTTGATTGTGGTTATTTTAGCTGAGCACAGGGGATCAAGGGCTTAAGTGGAAGCAGCTCTCTTGTGATGCTACAAGTACTAAAATACATAACTTTTGCAAAATTAGCAAAACTAGAAAGCTTTCTGGTTACTTTGAAAAAGCCTTCTATTTGAATATCAGTAAAGTAATTTTTCTAATAACTAAAGTATCAGAATTTTAAATTCACCAGCTTTCTTTGGAACAGGGCTAAT
>VWYK01077774.1:0-22045 GCA_013399775.1 Semnornis frantzii
ACTAAGCTCTAAACTCACACACTGCTTCAGTTTTTACATAGCTAATCTTATCTGAAAAAGAGAGCCCAACAGAAGACCAAGTTGTGCTGGATTTGGCTAGAACTGAGTTAATTTTCTTCATAGTAGATGGTATGTGACTATGTTTTGGATTTGTGTTGAAAACGCTCTTGATAACACAGAGATGTTTCAGCTGTTGCTGAGCAGTGCTCATTCAGAGTATCCAGGGACTAGGCTGTGGGTGCATGAGAAGTTGGGGGGCATGACACGCAGTTGGGACAGTTGACCTCAAATAAACAAAGGGATATCTCCCATACCACAGGACTTCATGCTCAGGCTATAAAGCCGAGGGACAAAGAAGGAATTAGGGAAAGATTCAAAGTGAGGGCATTTGTCTTCCCAAGCAACCATTATGCAGAGTCCTGCTGTATTGGAGATGGCTGAACACCTGCCTGTTGATGGGAAGTGGTGAATTCTTTTTTTCACTTTGCTCGTGTTCACAGCATTTGCTTCATCTATTAAACTGCAACTCAAAGTATTCTCCCTTTTACTCTGTTTCTCTCCCCCATCCCACTGAAAGGGAGTGAACGAGCAGCTGTATGAGCCTTAGTTGCCATTTGAGGTTAAACATGACACAGGTTTATGCTGGAAAAGTGATAGAAAGAATGATACAAAGAGAAGGCACTTTTTATACAGTCTTTATTACAATGGAAATGTTGAAAAAAAATCCTAGGGCTGGTAATTATGCCCAGCAGGTCTGAACTGTCCTTGCATACACGTAGAAGGGCAATATTGTAGGCTGCATACACAAAGGAATGACATACACTCCTGCCAGTGAGGCGGTAGCTCCTCATCAACAGGACACTCTAGAATTGAACAATTAAACAAATTGGAACAGTATCATGGAAGCATGACAAAGGAGTAGTTGGTTAGGTCATATTCCCTTGTATCACTCATATACAAGTATATTTCTGCAGGTTCTGTCACTTTTTTTCCTAAGAACTCTAACGAAAAGTATGTAAATCAAAAGAAATACAGCTACAAAGCATCGCTTGAAATATTTTGTTGAATATGAGCTTCACTGAAATGTACTAATGGAGAACTGTGTCCCACAAAAAGACAGTGAGAGCCTACATGAATAAAGCAGACATACAGCAACTAGCTTCCTTGCCACAATATATTGTCTGAGATGTTTTCTAGCTACCGAGTGCTCTATTGTACTCAGGCTTTTAAAAGGACTTAGGAGTTAGGGGTTGTAGGTTACTTATGCTCTCCAACCCACTTCTATGTTATTTTGTGCTTCCTTATTGTTATGGTGCTAAAGAAGAGCACAAGAACTTAAATCTTTTTGCTGGAAGCTTGTCTTTACAGGTCACAACCAGCAGTAATAGCACATCTAATTGGCACAGGATACATTTTCTAATTTAGACACGTTACATATCCTAGGTAATTAACAACCAAATGGAAATGAGAGTTACTACTGAAAGACCAGCTATCCTGCAAAACCAGTCTGCCCCAAATGCCAGGTTTGGTCAGCTCTGGTGGAAGTGAAAGGTACCATCATACATTTTCCCCAACAGATTAATACAGATTGGTTTTGAATTGTGCCACACACACAAATCATTACAAGTATTAATTAGCAACCACGGTAATCTCTGTAGACCTGGCTGTACTGAGTGACCAGTTATTTCATAGTCACATTTGATATATTTGGTTTTTTATCCATAGCAACAATATAAAGCCTACAGAAACTTTGCACATACTTCATGATAGAACGTGATGGAAGGAGCATAAATATAGGTGTCATACTGTATATGACACTACAATAAAAATATTTCACACTTCAGAATAATTCCATTCAAATTTGCATGAGTCATTAAAATCCAAGTATGCTTCAAAGCTGAAATGCCATGCAACTTTGAAACCATATGGTTCAAAATGCACGTCAGTCAGCGTAAAATAAAGTTGCTCTAGGAAAGACTCTTCCATGGAAAATACAATTCACTATGCTAGTGAAATGTTACAGCAAATACACATACTGTAAAACTGCTGAATCTATATAATGAATCTGCGTTATCCGTACAATTTTCCCTGAATTGAGCTAAAATTCTCTGATCTGAGAACCAAGAGACACAGTTCTGTCAGGGCTGAGTGCAGACCCAGGCTCTGCAACCACTGTCCCTGCCCAGAGACTAGCTGCCTGTGCTGAAAGCCAACTCTGGAACCAGACAGCATGTAAGGAATATATTTTTCCTCTTTCAATAATTTCTGATGGGTTTCAACACCAGAGGCCAAGTACTTTTCCACTACTTGGATTCCAACTCTCCTTTTTTATCACTGAATGATTTCACAGCAGAATTATTATCATTTGGAATGATGTGAGAATACAAGTAGCCAAACTGCTTATTATTTTACTGAAATTTAAAAAAAAAAAATCAAAATGAACCAAACAAAATAAACCCCAACCAACCAAAGAAAACCCCAACAAGCAAACAAACAAAACCAAATCTTAAACCAAATCAACCAAACAAAAAAAATAAAAACACCAAACAAAACTATCTGAAGACATCCTTGTTTCATTCAGAGGTAAGGATAGCCTCCAGATAGATACAACTGTCCTTTGTTTCAGAAGAACTCAAAAGTAAACAGAATGACACATCAAACATCTCTTGGAGTTCACCTTACTTCAGTCCTGGGCACTTCTATTTTTCAGAGCTGAGTTCAACAGGACCACATTATTCACAGCAGGCAGAATTGCCTTTTGACATAACGAATGGTAAAGTAAAGTTGTCCCGCTCTCAAGTCTGTTTGATCAGTAAGCATAGAGTGGAGTTAGTTACATGTCTGGATATAAGAATCTGTAATGAAAAAGGTATATTTATGAGACATCTTCATCTTTTAATGTTTTCCTATTTTTCAGTACCTCACAAGGATGTGTATGACTGCTTCTTGCCAGGAATCCTCATGTTCTCTAAACCACAATGTACTTCAGTTGATATTTGCACTCTTACAGAAACTAAGCTCATACATTCTATATCTTAGCTAGATGAAACTTACAAATATTGTATAATTTCGTACCTGGTGTCCTTTTTAAAATGATAAAGCCACTCTAGCTATTATTCATCCAAAAGATAAAGGGTGGCTCTCAAGCTGATATTACCAAACTAAAGCCCTTTCAGTGCCAGATTTCCCAAGCAATCCAGACAAAATCAAATGTAGTAATTTAAAATAGACATCCGTATTCATATACCTTTAAAACGAGAACAGAGCAACATTTGAAGCAACTTTCCCATTGTCTAGTACTCTGGTGTTAGTACTGTGCAGGAACGTTTTCTTCTGCAGCCCTAAAAATACCTAACTACAATAAGTAAAAATCAAAAGTTGAGTTTTTGAGCTCTATGAGTCAGACTATGAACTCTTTGAGGAAAGGACCACAGTTGGATTCTCCACAGATCACAGCACTACTAGCATTTACTTTAAAATGGATATTAAATAAAAGACCTATCCAGATAATAGTAATTATCTGTTAATTAAATTTGGTTTCATTCCAAGCTGGAAAGAAAAACAAGCATCACCAAACTGTGTGAGTAAATAAAGTTTCTGAAACCACCCTCTGATGTCCTGCATGGTCTCTTAGCCTTGGAAGCCTGCAGCGCTGAGGACTTGCAAGCTGTGTGCTGGCAGGTTATGTGTGCACAGGATCTCAGCTCCTGCCAGCTCGAGGAAGTACTGCCAAGAGAAGGTTGCTTCTTCTGCCTTCAGTCTTTGATCAAACAAAGTTATCTCTGCAGTACATTTTGATTTTGATGAATGCGTGCACCCTGAGGGAAAACATTTAATTATGGAAGTTCCAACCCACGTTAATGAATAACTTAAATAAGGATTATTCCTATTATTTTCCTGTATAAATGGAGTTAAATGTGTGGAGTTATACATTACTTATAAATCCCTTGTGGTCTCATTCCAGTTACGAACTATTTCAACTGGTTAGCATGGAACAACGTCAGTAACCAGAGACTTCTTCACATCCTAAAAATATCTTTCCATCTTTAGAAAGTTTTCTACCTTTAAGCGATGTTTTTAATGTAATGTTGCCTAGTAAGGAAGTTGTAGCTATTTATAACCAGCATGCATTCTATTAAGAAATCCTACATTTTGCACTAATTGTGAGAAGAAGTTGCAAAATTTTGATTGCTATGAAGCAGTAAAGAAATCTTCTGGTTTTGTTTGCAAAAATAGAAAATTCTTACTCTTGATATCTATTCTTCTTTTACTGATAGTGACCAGGTAAAAAAGCAAACAGGACAAAGCATAGTGATGTTTTCAACCAGATGTCAGATTCTATGAATGTTCATTAAGTGTGTCCTTAAAAACTGTTTCTTCCCAGTGGCTTGCACTGAAATCTCTGGTGACCAGCCAACAGGAGCACCTGTGAGAGTCATTGACAAGGTGCACTCAAATACACTAGTGAAACTTACATCCAAATGCAGATTTGTTAATGGTTTGTGCAGCAGCTCAGTCATTGTAGGCATCTCTTTTACTTGAAAGACAAAAAAGCTATGCAGATCTTATATGCTACTGTAAGTAGAATTCCTGCAGTGTAGCTCACTCACAAGCCCAGAAGATGCCAATCAAAGTTCAAGATTCTGATTCTATCTTTAATTGTTAATTAATCATCATAATGCTCCAGTCCAGTTTATCACTAATACCTGAGGGATGTGTTATGCCTTCCACTCGCACAGATATTGTTGCAGTGAGTCTTTTAATCCCAAGTATTCACAAATGAAAATAAGAGGCAGAAAGGCAACTTTTCAGTACAGCATAGGGAAGGGTCTTTCTTTCCTGGTTACTTAAGTGCTATTTTGAATAGAGCACAAAATAGTGTCAAAACATTGATTTCACGTGCCACCCAAGTCCAGCAACACTCAAGATGCCATAAAGCACTACTAGCCCCTAAAATTCCCTTCAGAATTAATTCTCCTCAGCTTCAAGAAGGTAAATGAATAAATCCCAAATTAACCTTGAATATGGATTTTTTTTTTTTTTCAAGCAGTAGAAATTAGCTTCTTGGAGATTTCAACATGTGCACTGGGCTCTTAAGTTGTTCGCTGGCAGTAAAATGAAGTTTCAGAAAAATGTCTTTGGAAAGAGCATTAGACTACATCAGTTTCTTTCCTCAAAATCACATGTAGTATGATCTTTCCTGCATAAAGATGAGACAGCATTGAGGTATCGAGCACCTCCACCTGCAGATCCCACAAACAACTGGTCCATAAACAGAAGTGACAGTTTGGCTGGGTGAGGTCCAAGTAAAGCACAAAGGAAGTTTAAAGAGCAAATGGTTCAGGCAGCAGGTAAAGCAGGCAAATGTCAGCTTCCACCCCAAGCAAAAGGATAACATGCACAAATGTCAGGGAGGAACAGCTCCACATCAACACATCTACCTGCAAGTGCACTGAGAAGAAAGCTTTTCTCCTCGTGGCTTCAAGGGAAAAGAGTGTAAACAGAGTGACAGTTCCTATATGAAGATTTAACCTTGAGTCTTTTAAGGCAGGAGGACAGCCTGTTTACAGAAGAGGTGGGGGCAAATAAGTAAACACAAGTAATTCTCCTGAAACCGTCTTTGCTCATGATCAGCTTGAAGGGCATTTTTGATCCTGAAGTACAGCCTTTTTGCGAGACTATTATCACTACACCACCTGTCAAGGTAGCTGCTGAGCAATGGACCGAGTAAACACTCTTGAGCTCCTCGACAGCTCTATCATAACCTCTTTGGCTGAAAACACACTGGTTTTGCCAACCTGCATACCGGTTTACAGGTACTGAGCACACTATTAAAAAAAAAAAAATCAAAACCTAAATCATCATCATTATCAGTCTGTGTTAAGAAAAAAAAAAAAAAAAAAACTTTCGAAAATTTTGCCTTTGGCTGCAGTTCTATTTGCATCTTGCCTCGGGAAGCCTGGAGAGCAGATGAGAGCCCTACAATGCATATATACATCCTTCTGAAAAACATGAATGGAAGACCCGTATGGCAGGGCTGGGTGCTCCAGCGCGCCACTTCGTTCATGAAAATGTCACCGATGTAAGTCAGAAATGCAAATGGCCGTGCCTCCAGCTAAGCGGGTTCTCATGCGTAGCCGGCTCTCCGGCTCTCACGCCCATTCATAAACACAGCACAGACGAAGAGCAACATCTACTCTGCTCTCCGGGCAACCGGCAAGCTACACGGGCACGGCTGCGGAAGGTCGTAGGGCACGGCCGCCCCAGGGCATGCATGTGCACAATCGAGCCTGCCCTGCGTCCCAGCAGGGGCAGCCCGGCGACAAGCCCCGCACGGGGCCGTTCTCGGTTTGCAGTGGAAGCAGAGCGGTAGCTCCGCTCTCGAGGGGACGGAGGGCTCTGGTCGGAGCCCGCTTGCCTTTCCTCACCGCTCCCGCTTGTTCCCGCATGCGCTCACACTTCCAGGAGCCGCAGCCCACCCGTGCCCTCGGCTCACGCTCCCCGTACAAGGGTTGTCCGCCGACGGCACCGCCTCCTCCACCCAACATCCGTGCCTCCATCACGGCTGAATGGAAGCCGGGGGAGGCGACTTCGAGGCACCACCCCGCCTCGCTTCCCTCAATGAGAGCCCAGGAACGCACCACCCACGCTCCCCATCCCCGCTCCGCTCCTCTCCGGGGCACCTTCCGCGCCCCGGTTGCTGAGGGGAGCAACGGTCGGCTCCCGGGCCCGCTGCTCTCCATCCCGTTCCGCGCACCGTTTCTCCCCTAGTCCACCCTTCAGAAAACACCGCGCCTTTGTTATTTCCAGAGCGGCGCTGAGGGATGTATGCGTGTGTGTGAGGGAGCAGCCGCTTTCCCGGGCAGACTGAGAGGCGGAGCCACCGGGTGTGGCGGGTAGGGCTGGGGGAGTTCAGCACCTCGGCCCGGCGGACAGAGACGGGTGCTCGCCAGCGCTCCCTGGCTCTCTTCCAGCAGATTCCCGTGTGAGCTCCGGTGACCTTTCCTAGTGCGTCCAGCCCCAGCAGCAAGCGGCTGACTCCGCAGCCCCTCACAGGCGCAGGAAGAAGCGGTTCTCGCTCATCCCACAGCCTTAACTTTCCCCCGTTGCTGGGGATGCCCGCTTTTCCAGTAGGGGAAACCCATCCCCATCTTCCAGCCTCTGTGCAAAGCCCGCAACGGCAAGGGGAAAAGGGAAGTTTCCGGGAGCGACACTCACCCAGGATGTTCCCGACGAGTGCCACGATGAAGACGACAATGTAGCCAGCGATCAGCGCCCATTCGTACTCCTTGGGATGTAAATACTCCTTCCAGAGGTATCGCAGAAACTCCTCATCGTCGTAGTCGGAGGAGGGGGTTAGAAGAGCCTCCCGTGTTTCGTTTAGTTCCGATCCGGTCGTCCAGTTCCTGCACGGAGAGGAACCATCCTCAGGTTGAATCCCGGGCATCCCTGGTAGTTGGTCCAGTGTCTGGGTTAAAAAAAAAGAAAAGAAAAATAAAAAAAGCAACTCCCCCAAAAAAACCCACAAAACAGACCCTCTCAGATCATCCGAGCTTTCTCCCCTCTGTCCATCGAGGCTTGTGGTTGCCAGTACGAAAAGCGGGGTGTGGGGAGAAAAATGACGCGGGAACTTACGGGAACCAATACGGGAACAGGCTGGGGATCCGCGTCGGTCCCCAACCCTCCCTGACCAGCCTTCTCCCCAGCCGGCGAGCTGCATGCCGCGAGTGGTAGCTGCACCTCTCGTGCTGGAAAAGTCACGTCTGTTTTGAGCGACGACGATTTTCTTCCCCCAGACCATTCATATGCACACACACACCTCCCACCAGCATCCCCCCTCCTTCTTCCACAGCCCCCCTCTCCTACCCCCCTCCCCCTCTCCGCACGTCCTCTAGCCCTGCATCTCTCTCTCCTTGCAGCTCGTCCGCCCCACTTCTGCCTCCAGTTCTTCTCGATTTCCCACCCTTTCTTGCACAGGCACTTTTATTTAGATCTTTCTATATTAAATACATATTCAAGATATTTGTAGATTAAAGGTAGTGGAAAACTGCTGTGGAAGGAAGTACAGAATGAAAGGAGCCATTAAAAAATGAATGTCTAATGAGGCTGTCTCCTTCCTGTGCTCCTTTTGAAAGGTGGGCTGGATATGTGGCTAAATCAGACAAATCGACTCCAATGTTAAAAATCCTTAAGAGCACTGATCAGAGAAGAGCAGGGTTTTCCTGGATTTGAGGAACACTGAGAGCTCACTGTAGGTTTGAGTTTAGCATGCATGTTTCCTAGGTTGATGTAATTTCAAACATTCAGTTTGGGATCTTAGGACAGCAGCTGGCCCTCAGCTGTTCTGAATTGAGCTGAGCTGGCAGAAAGCAATTCCAGAGAGCCCAAAAGTGCCAGTTAAACAGCATGTAGGATTTCTGATTTCTGATCACTGTTTTTTAAAAAAATATTTTCATACTTTACCCAATGTACATTTCCTGTAAGAGAAGATTTAGGTCTGAACTTGTCTCTCTTCAGCTGAAAAAAAAGATCTACTTGCATTCAAGTAATTAATTTACTTTCTATCTGAATAATTTGAATCCACAATTAAGCATCACTTGCATGGAGAACATCACTAGCAAGCATTTCAGCACAGGGTCTGCATCGCTATAGAAATGGAGACATTGTTATGGTAGGACACTGCCTCCAACACTTAAGCATAATAGGTTGATATTTGCTAACACTGTAGTGCTTAGCTTTAGATAATACTTGAGTTGTTCTTCATCAGTGTGCAGCCTTCTCTACTACCTTCGAAGTTCAGTACAGCATATCTATACTTTGTGTACCTGCATCTACTTCTACAAATCTCTTCTCTGTGCTTTAGCTCCCTATAAAACAAAGTGAAAATCCCTTTCCTTTTCCAAGGGGAAGTTAAACAGACTTTTTTGGGCTAAACATGTCAAAGAGTGAAATGTACTCAGATACACAGATAAGATCAGCACCAATTAGAAACACAGTCTTTATAAGCATCATAAATAAAGATCAGATATTTTGCAATTAATGAAATCATCTACAGTTTTATTAGTTGAGGCACGAATTTTGAGAAGCAACTGAGACTGTCTTGAGATGGTGGGAATACAGGTCCTTTTGGTACACAAATAGAGAAGATTTTAAGAAAGTCTTTGCTAGTGGTGAAAAGACTTAGTGTGACCATTTGGTGATCAGTAACAGACAAGAACATTCATGATCCAGCTTGTTTCAGATGTTAAAACATTGGTCCATAATTCCAGTATTTGCCGCCAAGTTGTCATAAAGTCTGAAACATGTAATATTGTTTTTCACATGTAGTACTTTTTTTCCTTTCCTCCCACAACAGCAAGAAATCAAATTAAAGAGGTCTAAATGTTAAGAAACAACGTGGTTTTGTGACAAATAAATCTTGGAGCTCATTACTTTTTCAATGAGATTACAAGTTTGATTGACAAAGACATAGATAAGTGATTATGCAGATTGAGAAACGATATTTGGTATTCCTAGAGTACTGTAAGACATTTTGCTTGGTTGATACAGCACATTCTGATTAGGGAGTCAGGATAGTGAAAAATCAATATGGCACACATTATAAAGGTTCAAAATGGACTCACTAACAGATCTCAGAATTAAAGAGTAGATAAAGAGTCATCACTGAGCCTGTGAATTTCTACTATCAGTTCTTGGTTCTGTTACACTCATTGAGTATCTCACTCTTTAACCATTGGTTGGATGAGCACACACTGCTGGATAAAGCACTGGTTGGACAAACAGGCCCAAAGAGTAGTGGTCAATAGAGATAAATCCAGATGGTGGCCAGTCACGAGTGGTGTTCCTCAGTGTGAGACTATTTCTGTTTAACATCTTTATTGATGATCTTGATGAAGATATAAAGTGTATCACCAGTAAGTTTGCAGATGACACCAAGTGTGCTGGTTTGAGCTAATTGGAATATTTTAATAGCGAAAATTATACTATAGGTTGTGAAGGTAAAACAATGGTGATGTCTACTTCACTCATAGGCTTGTTGCGACGTTTAGGAATAAGGAACCCAAAACAAAGAAGATAAGAGAGTCTCTCAAGGGGGCAGTCTGGGTTGCGGGGCAAGTGGTTTCTTGGGTTCTCTAGCAGCTCTGGCTTCTCCTCNGTGGGGGGGCGGGGAACTCCCAAACCGTCACACCAAGTTAAGTGGGAGTGTTTATCTGCATGAGGGTAGGGAGACTCTGCAGAGGGACTTGGATAGATCTGATCAGTGGAACAGTGTTAATGTTAACAGGATCAACTTCAACAATGCCCAATGAAAAAGAGGAGGTTGAGGGGAGATAATCATTGCTCTCTACAACTTCTTGAGAGGACATTGTAGAGAGGGTAATGCTGGTCTCTTCTCATAGGTAATTAGCGATTGAACAAGAGGGAATGGCCTCAAGCTGCAACAAGGTAGGTTTAGACTGGATATTATGAAGAATTTTTTTCTCAGAAAGAGTGGTCAGGCATTGGAATAAGCTGACCAGGGAGGTCGAATTGAGCCATCAACCCTGATGTATTTAGAGGTCATTTAGCTGTGGTGCTTGGGGATATGGATTAGGGGTGAACTTTGTAGAGTAGGGTTATCAGCTGGATTTGATAATCCCAAAGGTCTTTTTCAACCTGAATGTTTCTGTGATTCTGTGATTGTTCACCGGCCTTGAAGAAACTGGTAGGTGATCCAAAGACCAAGAGTAATCAGCTAAACACATACTGTCCTGATGAATTTGTAGCCAGAAAGCTTTATGTGATCCTTGATGACAGAAATAAACATACCCATGAAAAAAGATTTAAGGCATAGAGGAATATGAGTGAAATCTGACTAAGTTAAAATATTCATAGTGTACAAAACTGTGCTACTGAAGAAGTACTTTTAAAATTTATCTGTGCATTTTAAAATCAAGATCAAATGTCTTTCTTAAAGGTAGGTCCTAGCTAAAAGGGAAATTAATTCGGAATACTCACATGACCTATAAGAGGTCAGGCTGGATGATTACAGTAGTCCCCCCAGCTTTCTAATTTGTGAATGTACCTTAGGAAAATAGATTCACCTGATGAATTTTCATCCTGATTTATCTTTCCTTTTAATTATAATATTTTCATCAAGATTAGTGCTACAGTTTAAATCTATTCCTTTCCTATGCAAGTGAACAGCAAATGCTCAGAACCATGTAATTCCTATTTTGTTGATTTTTTTCCTTTTCAAAACATGTTTAACATGTTTTTTCATAATTCTGCAAACAAAAAACATGCTGTCTATCCAGAACTTAAAAGAAGCATAAATTCAAACTTGTATCTGTATTGTATTGTATTCTTGTCTCAGGAGAGTACTATT
Organism: Semnornis frantzii; assembly: GCA_013399775.1. Classification (NCBI taxonomy): domain Eukaryota; kingdom Metazoa; phylum Chordata; class Aves; order Piciformes; family Ramphastidae; genus Semnornis; species Semnornis frantzii. The sequence goes on from VWYK01077774.1 coordinate 11,369, forward strand.
TGGTAAATAAAGTTAACATACATTGATATCTCTTCTAATCCATAACTTTCCATCACTAATCCAAAAATACTGAAATGAAATTACCAGCTCTAGAAGATATGTATTGTGGCTTTCACTGCCACTTATTGTATGATATTAGAACACATGCATATAAATCAAACACAATTTTATGCTTTATTGCCTCTGATAGCTCACAGGAACTGACATTCATAGAGAAAAAACCAACCTTACCTCAGCATCCAAGTTTATTGTTTTATCAAACACATTTCTCCCCTCCATAATAATGATCCTATGGCAGACTTAACATTTTTGTTAATCATACAGACACATAAGCCCAGCTGCTGAAGAGAAACTGACTGATATTTGCCATGGAGATGGATTGTATGAACATGTCCTTCCTTCCCATCTTCATTTCCCTGTTCTCATTAATACTTTTTCTTTGTTATCTTTCTTTCTCTTAAGATACATGCCACACGGAAAGCCACCAGCTTTACTGTTTATTTACATGAGCAATGCCGGTTAGTTGTGTGCCAGATTTTGTCCGTGAAGCCCTTCTGTTACCTTTTCTCCTGTAAGAGTATTTCAAGGTGGAAGTGCTGCTTCCTTGGCAGCGCTGCTTAGTAGTTTTCAAGAAACAGGTGATCTATCATCAGCCAAATAGTGAAGAAGGGAAGGTGGTAAATGACCAAGTAGAGGGAAGCTAAGAACAAGAGACCAGTTGAAAGAAAAAGCCTCATCTGGGTTATCTACAGCCATAAAACTCAGTGGGGTAGTAAGTGTTGTAACTACTAGGCAGTCAGGTATAAAGGTCCACAAAATAAAAATGTGCACTCTATTGTTTGTGAAAAGGGATTAATCAGCAATCTTATAAATGTACATAACAATGCTCCATCATGCAATGCATTTACAGTGCCACATTGTTTTTACACTGTTTTTTAGCATTGATTCATTCATGAACTGTAGGTTCAAGGAGCAAACTGAGTTTTAATACGATAGATATTATTCGCGCCTGATGGTGAATTTTTTGAGCCACTGGTGATATTTTTCTTTTTATGTGTGGAAAGTAGAATCCCCTTTTAAACAACACAAGAGTTTGCTAGAGTACTGTTACCCAAATATAGCAAGAATATCAGCAATGGTCTATTGATTTATAAGCTTAGTAGCACTATTACATTGAGACAAAGCTAAGAATATTTGTTCTGCTTCTATCAGTGATCAAATAAGAAAGATAAACAGTTAAATTGTGTCATCTTCACAATTAACATCCATCAGTGCAGAATGTATTTGGAGTGATAAACTCTGATTGTCGTCTACAAATTAGAAACAACTTCATTCATATCAATAGCTATGTGGCTGCAACACTTATTAAAACAATACTCTGCATAGTTGTGCAAATTCAGATAAATTGAAAGCATTATGAGAATCTGAATTGTGGTGAAAATACTGTTTTTCAATCTGCAACAGAATTGCCCACATCATTCCTGTATGCTACAGGTGTAATTTCAAAGGTAGTACAATTAATATTAAAAAAAAATCCCAAACCCAGTACACTGCTCCTTGTGATTTTCTTGAACTACTTGACTATTGACAGTCAAATAGCAAAAGGAGCTCAGAAAAAAGAAAAACCGAAAAACCCAGTCCCCCAGTTTTGATTAGGAAAATGTATGTGTTCCATCTTCAGTATTCACTCCTCTACCAAGTCTACAAATATTTAAAAGCAAACACATTTAATGATCAGGGCATAGATGTAGCCTTGATAGAACAAATTATAATATATCTTTCTCAAAGATTTTTCTGGGCTGCATATAAAAGTTGAAAGAGGAATGTCTTTTTATGGTTTTGGTGGAGGTTTTTTTGGTTTTTATTTGGTTGGTTTGGGGTATTTTGTTTGATTTTGTTTGTTTGCCCTAAGACAAGGTGCACACAATGATAAGTTCAGTCATCAAATTTAAATACATGAAAAAAAAAAAGCTCTTCGTAAATTCATGTTTATGTGAATACTGGAACTTGTAGAAGCCAAGGCAGATTTACGACAAGTCCATCAAAGCTGTTAAATGAACCAGTTTGGATGAAACATTGCACTCGAGCTCTGAAGCCAGAGAAAATAAAACCCCAAATATGAACTGTTTCTTCAAATTAATTTCTCAAGCATGTGTTCCTGATCCATTTTGAAACAGTACAATATCTTTCGTGTGATCTGAGACAAGATGGATGCGTTCATATTAAGTATTTTGAAGAATAAAGAAGAGGCACAAAGCTTTTTTCTTTTCCTCTTTTTTTTTTTCAATGAATAATTTTGTTATTTTGAAGGAAATAAAGGCCTTTCAAATTAGTATAACATCCCGTGCTCTAGAAAACATAATGTTCTTTATGCTAAAGGTTTTCATGGTGATTAGAAATCTGGATATACCCTTTAAAATATACAGCGAGTAACAGTCTCTATTCTGCAGAATGCATGTCTCGAGTAGACAAGATAGGTGAAAAACATCAAAATATAAGGTTTTAAGTGCTGTATCATTTTTAGTGTATGAAAGCTAAGTGACACCGACCTGTATGACTGTCTATGACTCGTGTTTTCTATATTCAGGTTCACTGACCTGATGACATAAGGTCAGACCGAAAGTACTATGTTGTCCTACTGCTTTCATCAAACTTTCCTTCTTTGTTCCCCAATCCTTCAGAATAGCAGGTCATACTGCATGAGGTCAAAAATCCCTCTAATCAGTATTACATCTCTGTCAGTGCCAGGAGTGAATGTAGCAGAGAACATGAGGATAAGGCAAGTTTGCAATGATTCTTTCCATTGTTACAACCTCCCATCTTTGGCCAATTCACAAATTAGCACCTTGCTGAGGCAAATGACTATGTCTGGTTAATAAATACATCATTACATTTTTTACCCAACAATTTTGCTTAATTGTTTTCTGAACCCATCTGAACCTCTGGCTTCCACTTGAACTAGAAGCAATATTTTCCATTGTTGGGTAAAATGTCCTTCCTTTGCTAGCTTTAAAGTTGTTACTGGATAATCTTGTTTTGTTTGTTTCTCATCTATCGTAAAAATTCTAACATTTCCACTTTTTCCTTAACACTTGTGATGCTCTTTTCCTCAGTCAAGCCCTTGAAAGGATCTCCATTCCAGAAAGGATCTCCACTCCAGCAATTGTTCTATATTCGTTACTCAACTTAGCATCTTCAGAAAAGTTTGTTACCATATAGAATCATAGAATCAGAGAATGGTAAGGTTGGAAGGGACATCAAGGATCATCTAGTTCCAACCCCCTGCCATAGGCAGGGACACCTCCCACTAGTACAGGTTACTCAAGGCCTCGTCCAACCTGGCCTTGAACACCTCCAGGGAGGGAGCNGTCTCCTGGAAGCCTTCTCTTCTCCAGGCTGAAGAGCCCCAAATCTTGTAGCTTGTCCTTACAGCAGAGCTGCTCCACCCCTCTGATCATCTTTGTGGCCCTCCTCTGGACCTGCTCCAACACTTCCATGTGCTTTCTGTGCTGGGGGCTCCAGAACTGCACACAGTACTCCAGGTGGAGTCTGACGAGAGCAGAGTAAAGGGGCAGAATCCCCTCCCTTGCCCTGCTGGCCATGTTGTTCTTGATGCAACCCAGGACTCAGTTGCTGTCTGGGTTGCATGCGCACACTGCAGGCTCATGTTGAGCTTTTCATCAACCCAGATCCCCAGGTCCTTTTCCTCATGGTTGCTCTCCAGCCATTCACCACCCAGCCTGGATTTCTGCTTGGGATTGTGCCTTTTTCCATTTTCCATTTTCCATTTTCCTTGCCGAATATTATAAGTGGGTTGGACCTTGAGATGGGGAATCTACACTGAAGAACTGTTAATAAGTACACTGCAAATTAGTCCTATTGTTGTTAAAGTTCATTGATGGTCATCAATTAATATGTGTGTGCAGCAAGAAAGGACGGTGTGGAGAATGACACAAAAACATAGTAATAAACAGATCAGTAGCTTTATCTGGTCAATAATACTGTTGGATGTGCTAGGCAATCTTTGTAAAAGGATGGCAAGAAGTATAAAACCAATGGAAATATCTTTGAAAAGAAGTAAAAAAGCGGGGATGCTTTACCACAGGAAACACATTAGAATGGATATTACTAAAAACTGTGCCAAAAGTTGGACAGCAAGAGGAAACCAAACTATGTATTTCTGTTGTCTCTAACTTGTGGTACAAGAGGGAATCACTGAATGAAACTAGTAGTGGGAAATATAGAGTAGAACAACATTTTTTTTTTTTCCAGAAAGGTAAAAATAGACTGAAAACTCATTAAGGTAAAAAATGTAGTTACCTTTTAGAAGTTCTCATCATTCATACAGCAAAGAATAATATCCAGGCTTGTCACTGTTGATTATAACAAAAGGGTTGTCTTAGCTTTCCTTTGTCAGAAGTTGCAGAAGGTTTCTGAAGTTTCCCAAAGAAAATTAAACTACATGGTATCTTACTACTCATAGGTTAACACACCATAACATTTGTTTGGTAAGCTGCACCCTAAAGCCAGCTACATTTCTTTTCTCTGCAAATCTAGCCTACTGTAAGGACACAATTGTCTTACTGTCATCAGAAAATAACGGGACAGATAATTATAGTTGAACTGAATGTTTCGCAAATTACATTATCAGTTGGAAATAAAAGTTTAAAATAAAACAATTTGGGAAAAGTATATTCCTTGAGTATTGCACTGTTTCCATTCACTACAGATAATTAAGAAAACAAGTTTCATCTTCTGTGGAAGCATCAGTGTGAAAGCTGCATAAATGCACACCCCACAATATAAAAGTTTCACCTCAGATATGCAGATTCAATTCCCCCAAAATTGTACCTGTGTGGTGTACTCAGGCAGGATAACCTCACAGACTCGTGAAGTCTGTACTTAGATCTTACTCAAGTCTCCTACACAGAAATTTAGATCCTGCCATAAGTAATGTGGAAAATTTCCTAAATTACTGTTCAGTAATTTAAGACATTTACACAGAAACAGGTTTCTTATTCCCAGATCCATTAAGAGAGCATAATATTGGAGGTTGAGAGCACACTGGAGAGCAAGCAGTGCACCAGAGAAGAGGACTTATATTGCCTCCTGTGTATCAATCCATCTCCTACAAAACTAGTATTTAATTAATTATCAAAAAAATATTCCTTCATGTTACTACAGGCAGGTTAGCTAGATCATATTTTGCCACCCTGTGAGGGAAAACACAGTTAAGAGGGAATAGACTTCACCTAGCAGCCAAATGCCTCCTTTTGCTATTAATACCGTTGCAAGCAACATTACAATGCAGCATTAACAGTGCCCTGCATTGTGTTGTGCTGTATTGGTGCAATAGTGTAGTATATTAGCTTGTAACTTTCTGTACTTTTTATTTAGGTCCATATTGCAAGATATGCACTTCCTTCAAATATTGGTGTTCCTCATCCCCAACAAAGCACAGCTTCTTTTGTGTTCTATAAGCTGTGTTATTATGCACTAACTTCATACTTTAAGATTCTCCTAGTGACCAATCTTTGAACCTTGGTTTTAGATTTGTTCTGTGAATATTGTTTTGCTGGACATTCATTCATAGCAAAGTTCAGAAAATGAATAATGAACTTACTCTCACATAAGCAACGATACTGAACTGAATGCTGAGGAAGTTCACTTTGCACCAGGAATATATATTATTTTTTACTTGTATAATTATATCTGTTGGATTTTGTATGTATTTTTATCATCAGACAGAATGTGTTCAATAACAGTAATGAAAGAAACAAGTTACTAAAGGTTAACAAAATAGTCAAACCTGCATTACTCAGATAAAATAATTTTATTTTTAGAATAAATTGTCTAAACAAACTTCTGGAAAGCATATTTAGCAGTGTAATGCAGAGCAATAACTAGCTCCCTTTCTATTTTTCCCCTCCTCCATGTATTCTGAAAAATAGTCTTTGACCAGTTTCAGAAATCTTCTGCTGTTTGAAGTGGAGGCTGACTTCAGATGAGCAAACTATTTACCATCTGCTTGTCTATGTGCTTGTCCCCAGAGTGCCTATGCATATGTTGGACTGATTTGTGAAGTAATGAATGCATCCGTAATTTTAATTAAATAGAGCTAGGGCCTGTTCTCTTGTCTGTAGTTATCCTGGCTTTGGATCTCTGGTTACATCTCTGATGGTACTGACTACATTTAGACAGTGAACTAAACTAAGTTTAAGCAATGTCTGAATGTTTTTTGGAACTTAAAATAGGGTAAGAACCATTTCTATCACAGTTTTCAGGACACCATCTATTCTCCAAGAAAAGAGTTTATCTGTTGTGACATGAGCCATGTCATACTAACTGGTGTCATCAGAGGAAGGTTCCTGGCTTGTTTGTTTGTTCCTGAACACTTTTTCTTGCCCTTATTGAAGAAGTATGCAACATTTTCACTTTTGCAGTCAAGGGAAATCCTTCCTGATTGTAATGACTTTTTAATGGTGACAAAGAAAGCCAACAGAATTAAGCACTTCTGCATTGCTGGATTTACTCCATCTCATGGTTGACCCAATAGTGTCCAGATCTTGGGCTGATGATAGTTGAACTATGGCCTGAATCTTGCTGCTGGAGCTGAAAGGCAAGCAGGGAGCTGTTGGTTACTACTCCCATGGATGCCAGTTGCAGGTCCTGCAGCCCATACCATAGTGTTCAATATTTATTTCCAGCTGAAACACACCTTATTTATTTAGTTAGAATGGATTTTCCTAGGAAGAGAAATACCTTTGATGTTTTCCGTGACAAGTGCTATACTCATTATGTTTGGACTGAAATTTTAGTTAAATGATATCAGGCAATGCAGGTAATAAATCATAGCACTTATAAATCAATAAAAGTCCCTGAAAGTTAGGACAAATTGCCTTGTTCTTATTCCAAAATGTGTACTTAAAAAGAAAACCACGGTAGTCTAGAAAACATAAACAGAGTTATGCTCATCTTTGAAGAGCTTATTGTGGGAACAGACAAGAAAGAAAAATACAGGAGGTCAAACAGGAAAATAGGATTGTACAGACCTTTCTAATGCCAAATAAAATAATTCACACCGTTGGAAATCTAGCTCATGTCTTCTCATTCGGGTCTTACACACCCGAATGTTTGTACCTCAGAAATGGAGGACTATGACCAGTGTGGATAGTGGACCATTAGAAAAAAGAGCCCCTCAAGCTTGAGCATTTTAACATACCCTTTACATCTGAAATTATGTTCTTTTTGTGAAGCAGTGGACCACAGCAGAGCCATAACTCTCTGCCCTGTTATTTCAGCTGTTCATCAAAGCCTCCATTATGTATACTGGTTACCTATTGAAGGTTACTCACAAAGCAGGTTGCTGGAAAGGCCTGGATCTTAACTAGCATCTATTAAGGCTTCTTCCAAGATCAGTTTGGGTCCTTGTAGGACTCAGTGATGTCTAGGTCAGGTGCTTGCAGAGGTCATGTTTAAAGGTAACACATTGTACAGAAATCTACTGTGCTTCAAGGCAGGCAGCCAACTACCATTGCCAACAGCTCACAGTCCCTCATGGAAGGTTTAATCTCAGAAAATAGATGGTATTTATCAGGAAAGTGGGGCTATGTCTATGATAAATCAATTAATATACAAGACACAATTCTTTAGCAATTGCATTGATACTACTTGATTTTTTGTTTCTCAAATGGAGTTGCTGTCCCTGAAGGTGTTCAAGAAAAGACTGGATGAGGCACTTAGCGCCATGGTCTAGTTGACTGGATAGGGTTGGGTGATAGGTTGGGCTGGATCCAACCTGGTTGATTCTATGATTCTATGATACTATGACATCAGAGCACTAGTGTTCAAACTGTGTTTTGGTTCATTAATATAAGCCTAGGCATAGTCTGGATATGTATAACTCCTGTCAGTTCGTGGTTCCTTTTAGTTTGATGTAATTCTCAATGAAACTAAATTATTTAGTTCTGAAAAATGACATGTGGCAGAGAATCATATGAGATTTTCCATGGACACATAAGCATGACTAGACAGAAGACTACTATCACTCAAGGATTTCTGTTATAGAACAGCCCAGCAATGTTCTTAGAGCAAGAGATAGTTTAGGGCCATTCCAAATTATTCCATTTGTGCAAAGCCTTAAGGCACGTTCAAAGCCAGAAACTAAAATTGCAGAAAAGTACCATTGGGTCTAGTTAAGTAAAAGGAATTGCATTTTCTCCCAGAAGTGCACACAAAATGCTTCTTAAAAAATCAGGACGCGTTCTAAATGTCTTAATTTAAAACCATTTGGGTTTGGATCTTATCCAAGTGTACTGGTTTGAGCTAATTGGAATATTTTAATAGAAAAAAATTATACTATAGGTTGTGAAGGTAAACAATGGTGATGTCTACTTCACTCATAGGCTTGCTGCGATGTTTAGGAATAAGAAACTGAAACAAAGAAGATAAGAAAGTGTCTTGAGGGGGCAGTCTGGGTCACGGGACACAGATTCTAGGGCTAAAAGCAGCTTCTTGGGCTCTCTAGTAGCTCTGGCTTCTCCTCTCTGCTGAATAACTTCACTAACCACTTTTCTTCTAATCCTGCCCGGTCGATCCTCCTTGCACCTAAGGCAAACCTTGGGGTAAGGTGTAGGGGTGGGGAGAAGGTGGAAGGGTGGTTGGGAGCCCCTCCTGGNCAGAAACTTTTCTTAGGTGACAGAATGGCATATGGTCTCTAGGGAGCCCCTTGAAAAATATTAGTTTGGCAGTAGTCTAAACTATAAGGAAGGAGCATTGTGATCTGTTCTATAACTCACACATTTCTTGGATTTAAACTGCTCCCAGGAAGTGAATAATTCTTATCAAATTAGTTGAAATAGTCTAGCTTACTTCTCACAAAGACATGACCTAAATAGATAATTGTGTCTGGACAGTGAAATCTCAGGTGATAAAATTTCTGAGAAATATCTTTGAAAAAGCAATCAAATAAGCAAACAAAAAACCACAAAAAACCCACGAAAAGACACCAAAAAAAACTCCAAACCAAAAAAAAAACAAACCCAAATGAACAAACACCACTACCACACAAGAACCCCAAAGCAATCAAATATAAACAAAGTAAAGATAGCTCAATTTTAGAGCCACTTGAACTGTTAAAATAAGGGTTTTCTGTCCCTCCCCATCCCCTCAATTTTTATTTTCAGAAAGACAACAGAGTTTTGTTATAGTTACATCTTCAACATAAACCAAACAGTTCTAGGTACTACAAGGGTATACACAGTGCTTTTAGTACACTCAGATTAACGTCACCTCAGCTTCCCTAAAGCAACAGCCTATAGAGCCTGAAAAATGAGCAGAATTGCGTGGGTGCAAGTGACAGAATTATGTTTTCCAGAGTGAAAAAGAAAATACACCCTCTATTTTTCTTTATAGCTTATCAAAGATTATTTATAAGAGAGACAACGGATGTTAAAAAAAAAAAAAAAAAGAAAAAAAGGAATGCAAAATAATTACATATTTGGCTGCCAGCAAAAATTCACAACCTACAGGGTTGCTATGTTAGACAATTGTAGATTCTTAGATAAGGTACACAGGAAAATTTAAGGAATACCATCATATCAAGAGAAGCTTACAAAGTGTTTCTATCTGAGAAAAATTGAAATGTTTTGAGCATGCTTATGGCAGGTAAATTCCAAATCCAGCACCACTTTATTTAACTGAAAACAATATCTATTAAGTACTGTCTTAAACCAGAAAACTGCTGGTTATAAAAGTCAAAGAAAGATCTCACTTAAACTCTCCATGACAAAAATCTATTCAAACTTTCATCAGTGTTAAACATTCTAAGTACTGGAACTTGAATGTCCACAACACAGAGCTGTTGAAATTGTTCTTGCACAGGCTTTTACTGAAGAACTTCTCTCACAAATTCTTCCTGGGAATAGTTCAGGAGGTAGTATAGACAAGGGAATACCTGCAACAGAGTCTATGAATAAAGAATTTTTCTGTCCTGGAGGCAGTTTCATAATATGGATGTAGCCAGGCCATGTCAGTTATCAGGACAGGAAAATGAAATTAGACACTGTAATTTTGCTAACATAGGTGTAACCTGACAACATTCAGAGCATATCGTTGCTGTAGATTATTTTTCAATATTCTGTCTTCAGCTTTGCCTTATCTTCCATTTGTACTGACATACAGAAAAATTAGCTTTGGGATCCATTGCGAGTATGTAAGCAGCATCTAAGAATAGTAGTTAACTGATAGTTAAGATGATAGAAGAAATAAAAGATAATCTGATCTCAGGGGATCTAACATCATCATGAAGTTAATGTCATTTAAGTATGGTAAAAGACAATGCTTGTGTGCTGGTTTTGGCTGGATAGAGCTAATTTTTCTGCAGAGTTGATATCAGACTATCTTTTGAATTTGTGCTGAAGACGGTATTGATAATTCAGGGATGATTTATTTATTGTTGAGCAGTGCTCACACGGAATCAAGGCCTGTTCTGCTCCTTACATCACCACACCAATGAATCAGATGGGGCTGCACGAGAAACTGGGAGGGAGCATAGTCAGAACAACTGACCTCAACTGACTAAAGAAATATTTTGTACATATGATGCTGGAGGAAGAATGAGGAAGGAGGGACATTCCCAAGTAACTGTTATGTATTATTGTGATGGCTTGGGAGTTA
>VWYK01077775.1:0-12771 GCA_013399775.1 Semnornis frantzii
AGAATGTTCAAGGTGTCTCAATCACTGATCAGAAACCAAGGTCATGAAAAGACCACGAATGCTTTTGTCATTGAAATAAAACTAAAAGTCTCCCAAATCATTCTGAAGCTACTACCTTTGTGGCTGCTTCCCAGAAGGGAATAAAATCCTGCTTCAACCACTGTCAGGCTACAATGTCCTGAATTGGATCAGCTTCTCTGCCCCAGAAGAACTTCTCCACTTCCCTTCAGGCACTTCCGAGACGTTGCATAGGCACAGTGGAGGACAAAGCTGAAACTCTTCCAAGACCGATTATGAGAAAAATTACTCAGCCAAAAAAAAAAAAAAAAATCATTAACAAATGCCAAACTGTAGAGAGTTCAAGCAAGAGGGTGGGAGTGGGGCAATGATGTGAGCTAATGCTTTTTTTTTTTTTCTTCATGTAATTTGCATTAATTGATGTCACTAGAATTGCTTCCAGATAGTGTGACATGTCCCCACAGTTAGAAATGTATGATTTTAGAAAGCAAATTATGGTGTGTTTAACAAGTGGTTTACTTTAGAAGGAAAAGAATCTTAGGCAGCTCCAAACCAAATATTTAAAAAATAATGGACAAAACTAAAATAAGACAAAACCAAAACTAAAAATAACGAATGAAAATAATGAACAAGGGGCAGATTTTGCAAGCTTCAGTTCGTTGTGTTTTCACAGATCCAGATAGAAATAAGGAGAAATGTTGTGCCTAGTAAATTGCACTGACACGTGAGTTAGAGATAAAATGTGACCTGCAGTTTAGCTGCAGAAGTTAGCAGTAGATATGACACCAAACTGTTATGGGACAGAGTTGAATTCACGGTCAGGCTGTCCTATTTTTCTTTTGGTTAACTACTGGTTTGTTTTGAAAGTGATGCCTGTTAACCCATACGATTTGCTGACTGAAGCAGGGTTTTCATCTGCTGAGTGCTTCCAGCAGCTTGCCATAAAGCTGTTAAGTAAAACTCTTGTCTTTCCCAGATGAATTTTCTTGGTGCTGAGCAAGCCAGAAAACAATTTAGGGACAGATTTCTAAGCCTTTGATCTGTGGGTTGCCAGTAAGAATGTAGGACTGGATGTCCATGGACTGCTTAGTATGTCCTCTCTTGCTACCATTTCACATATGATTTAGAAATAATAATAAACCCTACTTTAAAACTATTCAGGGTTGGAAGAAGTTGTCTCACTACTCCTGCTGAAAGCCGTCTTTGGACCTCACTGCTTTGATGAAGCAGAAGTATATTGGTTCCTGGCTAAATCAAATAAAGGCAAGTTTGTATGCATTTATTGCCATGCCCACACTGGCTTTCATTCAGTTACTTGTACCCTGCAGGGATGAAGAGACCACGTGCTGCCATCTGCACTAAATTCTTATTAGACATATGTAGAGTCAAATGAGTCCTTTTTTTGACCTCTGGGCTTATGTGTATGCAGCAGCATGATGGAGGAATGAATCAGAAGCACATTCCTTTAATTTTCAGTCTTCTTGCACTCATTCAACAAATATATCATGGAGATAAGCTTCTGGGATGTATCAACTGTAGAGAAGTGGCTAAGACAGAACAGCAGCCTTCTGTGGAGGCCAAGGGACGTGTGTGGTTTTGTAAGGGGACTTTGGCAATTCCAATTATTTGTACTGCATCAAGAGTGCAATGAGCAGTATCACCACAGCTCATGAAGATACACATTAGCAGCAACATGTCTTTCACACAGACTTGGTGAACTCTGGGTGTTTCAGCTTTCCAGATGGATGAGCAAAATGCACCATGTAACCATGAGCAGATTTTGTAATGCCATGGTATTCCAGTGCTGGCAATGGTCCAGGAAGCACCAATTCACTGCAAACAGTTATGCAACGCATTGCAAGTCTGAGCAAATGGCTTTAGAAAAATGGCTCACATGCTTCACGCTTTCCCCATCAGCAGAAGATTTAAGCCATGTACTGGTCAAAAGACACAGCATTATGACAAAGTCAATGCCCTTAAGAACCACAGAATCAAAGAATTAACCAGAATAGAAAAGTGCAGAAAATAAAAGAATAAAAGAAAAAAAAAGAATGGAAAAATTCTTCTGAGATCATCGTGTCCAACCTTCACCTACCTTCGTGTCCAACCAACCCACCTTCTAATTAACTAAACCATGGCACTAAGGGGCTCATCCAGGCTCCTTTTAAAGAGCCCCAGGGATGGCAACTCCATCACCTCCCCAGGCAGCCCATTCCAATACCAATCACTCTTTCTGTGTAGAACTTCTTCCTAACATCCAGCCTAAACCTGCCGCAGCTTGAGGCTGTGTCCTCTTGTTTTGTCACTGATTGCCTGGGAGAAGAGACCACCCCCCACCTGGCTACAGCCTCCTTTCTGGTAGTTGTAAAGAGCAATAAAGTCTTCCTCAAGCCTCCTCTTCTCCAGTCTGAACAACTCCAGCTCCCAGCGTTCAGGCATCTGAACATTTTTCTTAAGTGGAGGGGCCAGAACTGGACACAGGACTCAAGGTGTGGCCTAACCAGTGCTGAGTATGAGGCAGGAATGAGTTCCCTGGTTCTGCTGGCCACACTATTCCTGATCAGGCCCTGCAACACAATCATTTATGTTGATAAACTGCAGGGATATTTCCTGACCTAAATTTGGTGTTGCTCACAGAACCATTCCTAAATAAGTTTGGGGCATGATTTGGTAGGTAGAACATTTCAGGGACTGTTCCTAAAAGGTGGCTTGCTCGAAGCCACCTGTTTCAGATGGCAAACCAGTTTTCCAGCAGATATGGGCTGGTGTATGTCTTCTGTTGCCAGCACTTGGCAAAATTCCTGCTCACATTAAATTTACCAGCATAGATTCAGTCTGTGTTACTCCTTTGTTAAAACAGGTTTAGAAGTGAGTTCAGCCCTTCAAATTCAATCCTTCCATCCATTTGGTGCTACTGTCAAACATGGAATACCTTACTGTCTTGTAGCAGAAGAGCATCTGAGACAGATGTTTATGGCTACTCAGTTTGCAGTTACTCTAGCAAAGTCAAAGTCTCAGTCAAACCATTGCCCAAAAAATCACTTTTGTGTTAGCTAAAATAAAAAAGTAATTTGGGACTGAAATCCGATGAGCCTAAAAGGTCCTACAGAAAATGGGATACTTTCTTCTCTTCTTTTTTTTTTCCTGTTGTTTGTATTCTTTTAAAGAAATTGAAATTAGACTTTATTTAGTCAGCCTTTGCAGAAGGGTGTAGGAGTGACTAAACACAAGGACTAAGTATTTAACAAAAATAACGAGCATGCTTTGGTAACAAAAATAAAATAAAATAAAATGTTATGTGGCTGGTTTAATCATAGAATCATAGAATGGTAAGGTTGGAAGGGACCTCAAGGATCATCTACTTCCAACCCCCTGCCATAGGCAGGGACAGGTCTAGAACAGGTCGCTCAAGGCCTCCTCCAACCTTGAACACCTCCAGGGAGGGAGCAGCCACAAGCTCCCTGGGCAACCTGTTCCAGTGCCTCACCACCTTCACTGCAAACAACTTCCTCCTAACATCCAGTTTAAATCTCCCCTCTGCCAGTTTAAACCCATTGCCCCTTGTCTTGTCATTGCAAGACCTTGTAAATAGTCCCTCTCCAAATTATATTAGGATGCCAAATCAAGACCATGCTTAGACTATGCTCCTCTTTCAGGAACTGAAAAAGTCAGTAGGAATAGCTGTGATGCAAATGTAGACTTACACAAGGATTGCTAGAAACAACTTTATTTATGAACTTCAGTGATTTCTTTGGGTTTACAGCTGACTTTGAACAGAGTTCAGTGTTCACCACACTTCTGGAGTGATGGCACAAAGCCTCCAAGGGATATAACTCCTGTACACCACTATGCTTGGACAAAACCAGAATTGACACCACATATCAGGGCTAAAAGTACACACGAAAATGTGCATGAAATAGAAGTAATTTGGGAGAAGAAACATACTGAGATGTTGGCAGAAGAGGTGTAAGCCCACCGGTGACTCTCTCCTGTTCAAAGCTGTGTGAGGCAATGTTCAGGCCTGACACACAGGAAGCATTTCTTTACCAAGAAGGAGACCTAACTCTGGATCAGGCTCCGCTAAAGAGGTGACCAAGCCTGTCAGACATTTGGGCAGTGCCCTTAACAATATGCTTTATATTTTGGTGAGTTCTGAAGTAGTCAAGCAGTTGAACTAGATGGTTGTTGTAGGTCCATTATGCTGAACTAGTCCAGTCTATGAGGACCAGGAAGCATAACAATATGTAGGCTTACAGTTAAAAATGGTAATCCCATACTGTGTGGGATTTCAGTCTTGGGAATGTTGGTTTCATCCTAATTGCAAGCAAAGCCTGAAGGTGTTCACTTTTTTTTTTTTTCCCAAAAAAATTATCCATTCAGCAAAAATCTAATGGTTTTGTTCCCATCTTTGGGGGAAAAAAAAAAAAAAAATATATATATATATATATTGGGAGCCTGTATCTAGTGGAGTCCCTCAGAGGTTNAGGTTGGGGTCTGACCTGTTGGAGAGCAGTGCAGGGATAAGGGACACGGGTGTCCTAGTGGACAGAAGGATGACCATGACCCAGCAATGTGCCCTTGTGGACAAGAGGGCCCATGGTTTCCTGAGGTGTATTAGAAGGGCTGTGGTTAGTCACCTAACCACAGAGAGAAGTTCACATACCACTCCATGACCTGATGAGGATGCATCTGGAATATTGTGGCCAGTTCTGGGCCCTTCAGTTTAAGAAAGACAGGGAACTACTTGAAAGAGTCCAGTGTAGAGCCACAAATATAATGAAGTGGAACATCTTCCTTATGAGGAAAGGCTGAGAGCTGAGTCTGTTTGGCTTGGAGAAGAAGAGACTGAGAGGTGACCTCATTAATGTTTATAAATATGTAAAGGGCAAATGTCAGGAGGACAGAGCCAGGATCTTCTCAGTGATGTTCAATAATAGGACAAGGAGCAATGGGTGCAAGCTGGAGTATAAGAGGTTCCACATAAACACAAGGAAAAAAAAAATTACTATGAGAGTGACAGAGTATAGGAACAGGCTACCCAGAGAGGTCTTGAAGTCTCCTCTGGAGACATTCAAAATATGCCTGGAGACATTTCTGTGTGACCTGCTCCAAGTGATCCTGCCCTGGCAGGTGGGTGGATTAGTAGGTCTTTCAAGGTCCCTTCCAACCCCTGACACTGTCATTCTGTGATTCTTTGGAAAGTGGTCACAAAGGAGGGCACCGTGGGCTCTAGCAGATGCCATGCCATGGAGGAGCAAAGGTCAGCCTGGTGCAGAGCTATGCCCAGCCCTGCTTTGAGCAGACTCTAAGCCAGGTGGTGATCCTTGTAGCCAAAGGTGTGTGATCCCAGGGGAGGTGTGAAAGGTGCAGCCTGCACCTCTTCTTGGAATTTGAACCCTCGTTGCTTGTGTGTCCTATGCTGCAGCAGATAAACGATGACTAGGACTTAATAGCTGCCAATAACCTTTTATTGTCTGCAGAGTGTTTTCAGGAAAAGCTGACCTTGAATGAATATAATCTTTCTGGGAAAAGCAAGCCCAATCCAGTAATTACCTTTGACAGTTAAATCAGCCTTTAACTAACTCGAAAGTGGTGATGGAGGAACAAGCCTTTGCAAGCTAAAGCCCTTCTGGAGCATGTGGAGCCTGTTTCTTGCCCTCTAAGAATAGCATCCCTCCTAGTCAGTGTTCCCTAGAGACTCAGAACTAAAAGAGACCTGCAGAAGCAGCATGTGTGTGTGTGTGTTTGTGTGACAGACACTGCACCTTTGCCAGCCTATATGCTTACCCAAGCTCTGGAATACCATTAAAATCTCACTAAACTTGTTACAAGCTGTTCAAAATGTCCAGAAGTTTTTGGTTTTTTTTTTCCATTTGCAGTGAGGGATGAGGGGCAGGATCCATGGAAAGAAGATGTGTAGTACTAACATCCTGTAGTGACCCACTGTCAAGAGCCAAAGACTAAACTCCCTTCCACTACCTCACCACTCCCCCACCCTGCTCCCCACCTCCCTCTCACCTGTGCAGTACCAGAGGTGGTTTTCCCTTGCCTGCTGCACCCATGCCCTGGGGGCTGATCTGGCACACTCCATTTGAGGGGTTCCAGGTTGTCCCACATTTCCTAAAACTCTACAGAGACCAAGATCCATCCCAGGGGATGCACTGGTTGCTCCCAGGTATCCTAATTTTGTTATTCAATCCCAAAATCCTGCCAAGAGGTGATAAGCGGGCAGCAAGGTCAGTTCATTCTCACTCTTTTCCTTTCAGCTCTCTGGGGGGATCCTTATCTAGGTAAGGATGTAAACATACCCTGTGGGCTGTGGCCTTCAAGGCTGCTTACCTCAGCAAATTTTGGCCTGTTTGGGGCCTAATTGGGAGACAATGGTGGGGTGTGATGTGTGGTGTGTGTAGAGAAAATGAGCACTGGGGGATTGATGATTTTGGTTTGCTTGGGGGGAAGGGTTTGGCAGAATTCTTACATATTCTGTATCTGTATTATGTGTTGAGGATTCATGTATGCTGTATCTTTTCCTGCACATCCTTAAATACAACTTTTCTGTATGCTCTTCTCCAATTCAACCAGAGCGTTGTTATCTTTCCTTTAAAAGAATAAAGCAGAGTAATCTCAGTCTGCAGCACTCTTAACCAAAACACTAAGACATCAGCATAGGTCACAGTTTCTCCACTTTCTAGTTATTCCTTTCCCACCATACTGATTCCAGCAAATGGTATAGAGGGTTACAAAGCTGAATCACAGAAGGACAGAGGTTGGAAGTGACCTTTGGAGATCATCTAGTCTAATTCCACTGCACAGGACAGCAGGTGGGCTTTGAATGACTCCAGAGATGGAGACTCCACCTCTCTGAGCAGTCTGTTCTAATGATCCACTACCCTCAACATAAGGCAGTTTCTCCTCATGTTTAGATGGAACTTCCTATGCCTAAGTTTCTGCCCACTATCTCTTGTTCTGTCGCTGGGCACCACTCAAAAAAGACTGGCCCCAAGGAGATTTCAATTGCCTGCTGGAAGTTCTCTTTGCCTGGCCAATCCCACACTGGGATTTCCACCCTTTGGGCATCTCCCCTAATAACACTACGATCACATACTGCAAAGTTGTCAGTAAGAATGAAAGCACTCAGGCAGCCTAATAAACCTAGCACTCATTCTGGAGGCTGACCTCCCTCCAGCAGAAGCTGAGCCGCCCCTGCAATGTCTGGGACCAGCTAGATTTTGTGAGGAGGATTCACACTGAGAGGTCATTCTGGCTGAGCTGCTCCCTCACAGCACGTTTTCCAAAACAACTGAGACAAGGTGCTAGTATCTGCTTTGATTTGAGGAGTACAGTCAGATCCTATCCTATCCATCCACCACAGAACCCTTTGCCTTTCAGTGATCTTCCTGAAGGAGTCTGCAACCCACTTAAACCCAGCTTCATGTTAAAACACAGCTGAGTCTATCTGTGCTCCCCTCGGCCAGAACTAGCTCTCTCCCACCTGTAGGACCCAAGCATGAGTGGTGAAGGAGGACATCCTCCATGGCTGGTAGCACACTGAGGAGATGCTTATGTGGTGAGTGACCAAGTGCCTATGCCAGAGGCACCCCTGCCATTGGTAGCAGGGCACATGTGGAATACAGCAGCTCTAGCCAGATGTCTTTACAAGGCAGCAACTAGTGAAGCAGCACCTACTTGCATGTTTGTAAAGCATAGGCAAGGGTGTGTCAACTTTTACAGTAATCCCTGGCTTTCATAAAACAATTTTATGACTTGGTTCAGAAGTGAGACTTAGCATCTGAGGTCCTGACCTGTGAGTAAATCCAGGACAGGGAGCAGCCTTATCCTCAGAGTGGCTGAGGGTGATTGTGGTTGGGAGCATAAAATGTGCCGGCTTCCCATTTCTCTGATGGAGCAAAGGTTTCAGCACTCTACCAGGGAGCAGCCCTCATTCATGACCTGAATCACAATGCTATCACCGTCTGGGCTTTTATCTTCAACCAGTCACATACACCTTGCTCATTGCCTCTTTGAACTCCCTTCCTCACCATCTGTCTGAACACACCTTGAAGGTCTAAGTCCCAGACTGCAAGCAGGTGTAGAGAGAGGCTGGAAATGGCCACCTTGCCTGTAGCTCTGCCTCCGCCCTGAAGCCTCAGAGGCAAGAGCTGGGCAAAAAGCAGGTCTGGGCAGAAGGAGTGGGGTCTCTGAGCTGCACAGTTCCCTTCTGCTGCTCATCTTGGAAAATTCAGGTCGAGTAGGGTAGTGACACATTAATAATGATGAGGTGTTGAGAATATTGTGGAAAGCAGTGCAAAGCCCACCCAAGCTAGCATTTAGCTGCTGTCAGCACCTGCCTGTTGCCTGGTGAATGCTTTATAATCAAGCATTAACAGCTATCATTAGAGAATTGGCTTTTCTTGACATTATTTACAGGTTGGAGAAGGTTTTAAATGGGAAGGTTGTGGACAGGATTCTGGCAGAGCGAAAAACAGCAAGAATGAGATCTGGCAGCAAAACTGAACTGCTTTCAAGAGAAAAAGAAAAGAGGAAAAAAAAAAAATCCAAACAAAACAAAACCCACACCCCTGAGAAGGTCCATGCCAGGAGAAAGCTGGTTTCTTTCATCTTGGTGTGGTGTGCTTCTTGTGGGCACAGCTCTTGGCCAGCTGCCCAGCAGCATAGGTGGTGTGCTCTGTACAAGAGTCCAGGGCTGCCAGATGAGCCATATCACCTACGGAGGAACTTTTTCCTTTCAAGCAACAAACC
This sequence comes from Semnornis frantzii, assembly GCA_013399775.1. Classification (NCBI taxonomy): domain Eukaryota; kingdom Metazoa; phylum Chordata; class Aves; order Piciformes; family Ramphastidae; genus Semnornis; species Semnornis frantzii. The sequence goes on from VWYK01077775.1 coordinate 8,779, forward strand.
ACTTTGTTTCTCTCAAGCAGGCAGAGCTTCTGCCTGGCTCAGCCCTTCTAAAGCAAAAGCCAGGAAGCTGCCCATGCAACTTGCCCTGACAGGGACTGATGTTAATCTCCATTCAGGGTGGAGGACACAGCTGCCCCAGGGTATATGGAAAGTTAGGGCAAACTCAGGGTGGCCAGAGGCAACAGAAATTGGCTGTGGAAGTGGGCAGATGAGGAACAGTCATTTTGTGATCAAGGCCCAGAGGTGTTTGCATCCAGCATAGCAACACAACACTCTCTACTACTATATATACAAAGGCCAGATACAGGTGATCATAGCCATGCCCTGAGCTGGTGGGACATAGGTCAGCACAGCTCCAAGTTCTGTTTGGCTGCCCAGCTGCTGAGATTTACATATCTGCCCCTCTAGTTCTTGATCTAGGCTTACTTGGCTTGAAGCAATGCTGTAGCCCAAGTCAGGGTGGCTGCTCTGTCTTCTGCAGCAAGGAAGAGCAAGCTAAGAGCTTGTTCTCAGAGCCTCGAAGTTTCTGCCTGGTGCATTTTGTGCTGTGTATTGATGGTGCAATACGAACAGATCACCAAGCGTTACATTGCATCATCCCAGTGCTGCACATAACAGGGTTTATGAGGAAGGAATGCCTTGTAACATCTGTTGCAAAGAAAACTGAACTATGATCCTGCTGCCCATGCCAAGGTATACAGAAGTACCATCTACGCCTTTTCTGGATCTGAAGGAGGTGAAACTGTGACCTAATCTGCTCTGCACATGTCGTGGGACTGTGCTAAGTCATATGGGTTGTGTCATTCCATTTGCTTATCTTCTGTGATTCATTCACTCCTAAGAAAGCCTATGTAAATGCTCACTGCTCTTTACAGGTTGCTGAAGGAAAGTGCTCTCCATTGAGATGCAACACAGTATTTTCAGCTGAGCAAGCAATCTACATGTGTAGAATCCAAGACCAGGCTGCACAAAGCAGATGTAATGGGATCAAGAAATCTTTTGTCCTCAGTTAGGAAGGCACTGGAGTAGGTAGGAGTCAAATCTCCCTGCGGCTGGCTGAGGTTGCTCACCACACAGAGGAAGAGTGGCCAAGCGTTGCCTGGTTCTGCACCACACGCCGCTACTCTACGGTTACTCGAGCAGCTCTTCCTTGTGTGGCTGCTGCTGGGTGACACAGCTGCACCCCCAACACTAGTTAGAATTGATAATTTGGCCATGTGTGGGGCCTCTTCAACTGTGCCACAGTTTGGTTGTTTCTCCCCTTGACTCTGAACAATAAAATCCCATTTTTTTTCCTTCATGTCTTTGGCAGAGGGGAGGTCCAGCCTCCACGTTAAAAATATGTAGATTTTCCTCTTTGTTTCATGCTGAAAATGAGAGATGGTTATAAGTCTCAAACATTTTCATTTGCTGAGCACACATTTGTAATGGCCAGAGTCAATGAGAGCAAACGTATCTGGCAAGAAACAAAGCTAGAACGAAAATTCCTAAATAGCTCTGCCACAAACTTAGCCCAGAGCCCATGACTGCAGCACCAAGCACTGTTCTGCTTCCCCTTCGCTCAGATCATGGTGCAACATCAACCTACCACCCAAAAGTAACTTTCAGAAAGAGCGTTTCTCTTTTTCCACGTGCACGAATAACAGTGTCCTTCCACATGCCTGGCAGCTTACACAAGGGGGAAATAAAGCTCTCAGAGAAGCTAGGAGAAGCCTACAGTCACATATGGTGCAAAGAAATAAAAATCCTTTCACTTTCTGGGCTGAAGTCACTTACTGGGTTTTTCTCCTTCAGCACATCTAGTCATGAACCTCTCTGAAGCCACGAACTTGTGCTAGAAGGGGGACTCTCAAAAGCATTTTAAACTCTTCTTTCAACCTAGATAAGAAATAAAAGAAGAGTCACCAATCTCTTATTCTTGCATAAGAAACAGAAGTCACCAATCTCTTATTCTTTTCTACACTATTCTTAAATACTTGGGAAGTGTGCCACAACACAGAAGGAAAAAACCCCATGGTCTGGGTGGTAGCTATTGGTCTTTGTGCAGTGCGGTTGCCCTGAAGAACAATGAAAGAGGTCCCGGGGAAAGCAGTGCTAATGGCAAGTGGTGACTGCATGGGGGTGAGCAGGGCCCTGCTGGCTGTGTCCCTGAATCCCTGTGGCATAAGGGCTGTGGCCAAAGTTGGCAGGAGCCCATCAACTCTAGCACGGGGCAGCTCATGAGGCTGGCAGGAGGCCTGCTCCTGTGGCTACATCGTCACGCTTCTGATTTTGCCCTTTGAAATTTCTTCTTTAATCATTTAAAAATAGGCCCTGGAAAAAAAAATAGCTGATGCCTGAAATTCCTGCATTGCTCCTGAAGCCTGTGCAGGCAAGAGGAGTTACCCCTGAAGCCAGATGTGTAGCACATAAGGGACACTGTACGATGCAGATACTGCTTTTTTCTAAAAGCAGCTGTGTCTCTGCAAACACGTCAGGTGGGTCTTTGCTCAGGGTATTTCACCACTAGGTCACAATTGCTGCTGTGTCTTCCATTTCCTCTCCTGAGTACACAGAGGTGGGCTTTCAGTATTTGCAGTTCTAAACAGGACTTATATCTTTAGGTTAGGGAAAGTAAGTATCCCTAAGTATATAGATTTTCAGAAATATCATCCAGAGCAAAAGTCATCCCCTCCTGCTCCTATCCAATGATGAGTTCCTAAATCCTTAAACTCCATATCAGCCCTCGGCCCGGATTTTCAACCATGTTCATAAAACTCCAAGGCAAGCCTTGTATCTTCTTTTTAGCTGCTGAAAGGGTCCTAAAAAAAAGACACTTGGGGAAAAAAGAAATAAAAAGAAAAAAAGAAATAAAANCCAAATCTCCATTGCATAAAAGATTTGCCAGCACTCTTCAGCTGCCATCCAGGGAACACTTAATGACAGTTTGCTTTGCTCTACATACATGGGTAATATATAATCCTTGTGCCACCACTTGCTTTCAGCGTTCTTCATGACTGGAGGCTTTTTTTCCCCTACTTCTTGCTTTTGATCTCCCTGAGACTGTTATTCCTCTAGTAGCAAAGCTATTTGTCCTTTTAAGTAAGCATGTGGTAATCCACAGAATCCATGATTCATAATGAAATTGGCTTCAGTCTGCAGGAGTTTAATGGTTGTCTAAACCCAGTACAACCAGCAAGCTTGGCACAGAGCAGCTGCAACCCCCTCCTTGAAGTAATAACATCTAAAGTGTCGGACAAACTGGGCAGTTAAGATAACCAGTATAAAATATGACATATAGCATAGCTCTGGGTAAATTAGAGTGTGCTTTAATTGGAGCTTGTGCAATCATGTTTAGCAGCAGTTGGCGTTTTGGCTGTGTTATTTGTAAAATTATTACATTTGGATTTGACTCTCAAAGAACAGCTTTTAAGACCTGTGTACTAAATCAGACCAAAAGACAATGTATTAATGGTAATGATCTTTAACTGCAGAACAAAAGGTGTTCAAACCTGTGCTGCACAGGCAGCTGTGACATTTTTAACTTATCATTGTTTCCTTAGGCGATACTGGCAGGTGAGCTGGCCAAGCCTCTCTCCACCATTCATCAACAGTCCTGGCTCACTGGAGAGGTCCTTGAACACTGGAAGCTGGTCAGTGTGGTGCCCATCCACAAGAAGGGCTGGAAGGAGGAATCAGGAAGTTACAGACCTGTCAGTCTGAACACAGTGCCAGACAAGGTTATGGAACAGGTCATCTTAAGTGCCATCACAAAGCACCTACAGGATGGCCAAGGGATCAGGCCCAGCCAGCATGGGTTTAGGAAGGGCAGGTCTTGCCTGACCAACCTGATGTCTTTTTTATGGTCAGGTTACCCTCCTGGTGAATGAGGGGAAGGCTGTGGATGTAGTCTACCTGCACTTCAGCAAAGCCTTTGACACTGTCTGCTACAACAAACTCCCGGCAAAGCTGGCAGCTCCTGGCTTGGACAGATTCACTCTGATATGGGTCAAG
>VWYK01077775.1:13693-28429 GCA_013399775.1 Semnornis frantzii
ATGTTTCTCTTGTATTATATATCTGCAATGCTATTACAATATATTTATGCCTTTACTTAAATTAAAAAATTGAGAATATGTGCTGGCAGTCCAGTCCACAACACTGAGCCTGGCACTCCTTTAGGCAAACACACTCTTGCCACCATGCACAACCTTAAATGTACTTGCTGTGCTCCTGGCACTCTCTTAAAACATACGTTTGAAGTGGCATTAGTTTCAGTCCACTGTCCCACAGTATTTTACTAAATCTGCTGTGCAATGAAACTACCTGCCAGCTCTAATCCACCACAAAAAAAGTGTCCCCTGATTGACAGACTATTACATACCTTAGTTTATAAATGAGAGTTGGTTGAGACATTCTTTTTTACTTGCAGGTGGAAAAAAATTAAGTCTATTTCTAGCTGTTACTGAGTATATACAGCTTGCTAGGTATGGTGAGTGAAGCTGAGCCAGTCCTTTGTTTCCTTTGATCCATTAAAGTCTGAGCCCACTTCCTTCTGTCGGAGCAACATCACAAGCAGCAGCATTCAAACCAATGTTTGTTTTCTCCCCAGCCCTGTTTATGCTTCAGCTTTCTCAGGGATGTTCCTGTTGGTTTGAAATTTCCCGTGATTAATTTCAGCTCAGAAGTGAGTTTTTTTTTCTTGGAAAGCCACAACCAGCAAGTGTCTTTACAAGTACTCTCAACACTCTAAGAACAGACATTTCTTTAAAAAAAAAATAATGCCAAATGACCTTTGTGCTTCAACTACTCCATGGGAAAAAAAGAAACAAAAAAATGTAGCCTCTTCTTAAGTAAGATTGGGTGAAGCTGGAAAAGACCCATCAGCTTAGTTAAAGGGAGACTTGGGAGGAAGAAGGGAAAGAATATGAGTGCTGAAAGCATCTTTGTACATAAAAAGCTTCATGTTTGAGGTATTTGCATTTTTCACAGACTCAGCTAAAGAGAGAGGGAGCAAAATATGTGCCTAACACGACATAAACCCAGCTCTTCTTAAAGTGGCTCTGAGGTAGAAATGACCATATGCATCTCCTTGAGGATCTAAAAACACTCATGATTTCTGTAAGCAAATACAAAGATTTACCCAAAGACTGCTATTTTTGGCATTTTCAGTTTCCTGCAAAACATCTTTCATCTGAGCAGTGCTGACTAGTCAATGCCTGCACCAGACCCAGGCAGCCAGCAGCCGTTCTTCTTGGCAGTTTCAAATTCACCACCTAAACAGGGAAGAAATGCTAGGTGCTTTCAGGAGGCACTGAGGAAGCAGCACATGCAGATGCCCAGCACTCACCCTCAGGCACCCTAGGTCTGTCTGCTTCTGCTCATTCAGGCAGCACCTTACTGGTAGTGCATTCCTTTCAGCCTTGCTTTGCAGTTTTCCCCCTTCACTGAATTTTCTAGATGGAAATCCTTTCTTCTCCTCCAGCACATGCACTCTTGTGTTTACAGCTCAGCTGGACACATGGAGAGAACCAGAAGATATGTACCTTTCCCACCAACTTGGGTGTTGCAGCATTAATGCTGCCACCACTACATACCTACAGCCTTCTATCAAGGAGATGTGGTAAAAAAAAAGGGAAACTGCATTGCCTTTTCCAGAAGATTTCCACTGTTGTCCTATGAAATGATGTGGTTCCCTCCTTTTCCCTAAATCTTGGCCCTTGTGTGGCTACCCAGACCACTGCCCAAGAAGGAAATGTCCCTGCTGAGGGATTACTGACTCTCCTCACGCCTTGCACCATGGAGGAGGGTGCTCCTGAGTGTACAGCTCACTGCAAGGTAATTAGAGCCTTTAATTTTCAAAGATTATATATTTCAGCCATCTATGAAGGATGCTTCGTACCAGCACTCCACCCAGGACTGTATCTCCATCCAGATAGGACTGAACAACACTTGAGCCACTTGGCAGTGGAGGCAGATCAGATAAAGGTAATCTAACATGGAGGAGGGCAGAAGAAACACCTCAGCCTGCTGCCACAGCACCAGGGAAGAAAGGCTGCCTGTGCTGCTGGACCTCACCACTACATCTTTTGGAGATCTTTCAAAATAAACTCCCAGCAAATGCTGGGCTAAGCAGATGATGCTGATACAACAAATATGTTATGACATAGCTTTTTTTTTTTTTTTTTTTTTTTTAATTTACTTAGGAAAATAAATAGCTTTGTTAATTGCCATTCCTTTCGAAACCTTGGAGGATGTAAACAGTGTTTGCCAGATGAGTGGGGAAATATATCTGCATTTCTGCAGTGGCAAGGGACACCACGTTATAGCAAACACCACTTAGAGAGGGCTTTGCAGCGCTCAGAGTGGCAAATTATCTGGAATTGCCTTTATTTTTTACAGCTTGATCTTATCATGAGTTCTCAGACCCACAATACCAACCTAAAGCCCCAGGTCCTAGAATTATGGGGAAGCACAAGAACACAAGATTATCTTTAAAACAAAAGGCACAGGATGGAAAAAAAAGAATTTGTTTCTCCAGTGGCTGCAGAGATGATGTGGCCTGGGTTCACCCAAAGGCTCAGGGAATAAAAATGCCTGAACAAATCTGCAGCTCATCTCAATTTCAAGCTGACCACTACAGGTTGAAAACACAAGGACAACGTCCCCATGCTGGGTGTCAGAAGGTGTCTCTCACAAGGAAAGACCAGCATAATATAGTGAAAAGACATAGCACATAGATGCCTGTCCCTCCCAGCCTGCTCCTTAAGTGGGGCTGAGACCATTACTAGGAGGATCTCAGTCTGTCTTAATCACAACACAGTCCCTCTCTTGTAGGCTGAGAGCCATGAAATGTACAGATAGAGCAGGGACAGCTCTTGGTGAACCAACCAGAGGTGATTGCAGGTCTCAAATTCACTAGTGGCAGTGGCAGGCAACCAACGCTATTGGCTAGCAACGGGGTGAGGCACTTCAGGAGTTGGTGTCCCATGCTCCATAAATACTGCTATAGAAGTCCCCATCTGGATTTCAGGTTTCTTAAATGTTAGTGCAAAGAGTCAGTCAGATACAGTAACCATCACAAGGTTTATGCCTAGTTCTGCTACGAGAACAGTGTGTGTGTATCTGTTATTTGACCCTGCTCTGGGAGGGAAGAGGGGATGAGGTTGGCCAGAGAACCCCAGAGGTTGGTTCCAGCCTGTGTGATCATACCCCTTTGTCTGCCAGACCTCCCAGCCCTCATTTCCTCTCTACTGCAGCAACGGAGAGGTCCCACACATACTCCCCAGAGACACTCATCTGCCTTCCTTGCCATGTTACACATGCTTTTTCACGTCAAACCCACAACCCTTTCACACTTAGTACTGATCTCGTGCCACTGAAATGGAAATTGCAATCCCAGGATGCTCCTCCCCTGTGAAGCAAGGCAGCCACATGCCTCCAAGGGCGCGGCCGGTTAGCCGCCTGCTGCTCTTTCTAGCTCATTAAGATTGCATCCCTGTCAATGATGTCCATGAGTAAGGCTGCTACTGCAATTCATGGAAATTGCATACAACACCCCTCACAGATATGTATTTTTCCCTCTCAATGTACGTGGTGTCATGTCTGTGTAAACATACACACTGGGTTTATGAGTCACTCTGAAGGCAGAGGTCATCTCCAGCGCATGCTGTAAATCCTCACTTATCTCCAGCACCTATTCTTCCTGTAGTCTGCTTCGCCTCCTTTTCCTATTGACATCACCTCCCGTGTACAAAAAACACCAACACCAGCACAGTTGTGATCCCACTAACACTAACCTCTATCACAATATTGCCAGACGCAGAGGGGGTTGTTTTGGGGTTGTTTTGTTTACTTTTTTGGGTTTTCCTATTGTTTTTCACAGTAAAGGAATTCAAACTTTTTGCAATCAGGAAAAAAGTTTAGATCAACTGCTCTGACATGCAGCTCTCACTGATTTTTGCCATACTGAAAAAAAAAAAAAAACAACACACCTTCATTCATTAATCTATGTCTCACCCCTGACAAATGAAGCAGTGGAGAGTAGATGGAGTTTCTAATTTGGCAGCATGAAGTTTTGCTGCTTTTCATGTACATCAGGCAGCTGAGCTTGAAAAACATCCCAAGTGACAACAGCAAAAAAAACTTCCAGGCAAAAGATATCAAAATCTCAAATTGTGACAGGAAAAGATATGCTCAGTTGTGCTCTTCCATCCATCACTGACAGCAGGAATTTTGATACTGGTGTGTGTCTCCCATCACTGCCATCTCTAAGACATATTCTCTCTGGCACAACCCTCCCATGCTGACCAACCCATTGCCCTGTAGCCAAAGCCACTTTGGTGCTCTTCTCTCATACGCCTTGTATTGTAAGCATTTGTGCTTAGGTCTGAAGTTTGGGAGTCACTTTTGCTCAAGCTGGTTTTCCTCCTACATTCTCTGGCTTTTTAGGTCTATCTGTCCACAGTGCTGTGCTGGAACTACTATTATTTCTTGCTAGCTGCAACAACTGGAAGTCCCTATTCTCTCACAACATTTTGAACTTGGACTATTGCAACTTCACAGATTCACAGGTTGTATCGAGTTGGAAGAGACCCTCAAAGGTCATCTTGCCCAACCCTCAACTTCCTTCTTTATTTTCATACTCCTGCATTACTCCTGGTAAAACCTCAATGGATCCAAACTATTGGAAATAACAAAGTGTCCGTCTCATTTTTATTAATTATCTTCCTTTTTGTTTGCTCTTCTAGAGGAGGTGCACAGGAAAAATTAACTATGAAAAACAGTTGCTGCTTAGTCACCGGTGTGTACAGTGTGCTACAGTTGGAATCCAAACCAATCATGCAGATGCTGTGGGTGGATAGCAATTTACAAAAGGTAACTTTTAAAGAAGGTTGAGTAAAGGTACCCAGTCATTGTAATGAATAAACATGTACACCTTGATATTCCACTTAAGGAGACTTTCTCGGGGAAAATTCCTTTCCCGAGTCACATTTCTAGCCTCTCTACTACAACTCTTGAAGGCAAATAAAAACTAGGAAATCCTGTCTTTCTGACAGGGGGTAGAGTGTTCTCCCTGTTGGCAATGTGGAAAGAAAGACCCTCATAAAAACACATTTCAGTGTTGCTATAGTGTAACTCTCTTTTAACAGACAGAGATGGATCCCAGGTTCATCCAAACATTATTCCATCTAAGCCTGACAAGGGAACATTGGTAGATTTTTTTTTTTTTTTTAATGCCATTCCCCAGGCATTTCTTACCTCTGCTGGTATGGTTTCTATGACCAAGCACACAACATCAACCTCTGCTTGCTGTAGGTCAATGTGGACAATACACCGGCAGCAGCAGGACATTTCACACCTATTGGAACAGCCTGCACCCATGATTGAGTAGCTGCTCAGCCAGCAGCCTGCATGGGGTGTGAGACGCCTTCCTTCAGGTGGTGACAGTGCTGGTGAGCAGACTATGCTGAGCATGCACACGAGTGACAATGGCAAAGCAGGTCATGCCCTCTGAATGCAACTCAAGAGCCTCTGTTGTCATTCCCTCAGTCTTCAGAGGGTCACTGCATATCAGTTTGTGGCTTTCACAGTTCCAACCCAGGCAAGGCAGGTGGGACAATGTTGCCAGGTTGTTTCCTAATTGCTGACAGCAGGATTGCTCTCACCAGACTCTAGATGGATAGCGGGTGTGAGTAAGGGTGGAGATAAACTTCATCTGCAGCCAGCTCCTCTGCTCTGTTTTAGGTGCTCATAATACAATGGGGTGAATCTTGCTCCAGGAGGACATTGTCTCCCTTCATTCTCTATGAAGTGAGGTGTACTCAGCTAGAATAGCTGAGATGAGGACACTGGAGATTAGGCTGGATGAACCCTCCCTCTTGGCCAAAGCCAGGAGAGCCTAAAGGAAAGGGCTTGAATGCACATATTCTCATGTAAGGTATTATTATTTCTCTGCTAGTCACATATCTGTACATTTTAGGAACAATTGAAATCAAGGTCTGGGGTTTTTGATTGCAGAGCCAGCAAGCACAAAACTCCTCTTTTTAGAGTGTTTTTGGCATAAGGAAGGAAAGGTTGCCAGGTGACCCTCACCAAGCAGGCTGAGAAATACCTACAGGTTCCTCACTCCTCATCTCTTGGGGCTGCTTCTGGCAGCCTTCACTCTCCAGCACAACCTTGAAGTCAGAGAAAGCATGTGTCCAAGTAAGGTGAGCCCAAAGTTGGCTCTGTCAACCACAGAGGAAGAACATGGTGCCAACAGCACTCACACAATTATCTGGCTCAGATTTTGAAACCTCTGCTCAACAGCCATGATTCAGCAGTTGATTGTTCTTCATTTACTGGAAACTGCTTCTCATCACTCAGAAGGAAAAACAACTGGAAAGGACCTACATCACTCAACTGTACATTAGACAAGACCACTATGGTCCACTGCAAGCTCACAGAAAAAAACACGCACAGGAAAGCATCAAAATCAAAACCTTCTTTCCTTTCAAGAACCTTTTCATTTTCATATTAACATAATGTTTCTTTTATCTGCCCTCTGTTTTTCTGACCTTCTGAGTGTGCACTTCCCATTTTTCTCTGCTCCCCTAAAGAGTGGAAATTTTATTTTATATATATATATATATATATAAACCAGCTCCCAATATACACATACACACATAAAATCTCTCCCTACAACTGCGAGCTGAGCACTACAGGGGAAGAAAATAAAAGGGGAAAAAAAAAGAATACACTTTTGCAAGATCCAAGAGAAGCTGCAAGAGTTTATGTAGTACCAGGCATCCCAGCCAACACACCAAAGGCTAATCTGAGACCCTTCAGAGAAAAATCCATCAGTGGCTGACACCTGTGGAAACTATAACTAATTGGAGCTGCCACAAACGTCACAAACATACCACAGCCCATAGGAATGAGGAATATGCAAAGTCTAGTCCTGAGTTTAACTAAACTGATGTCCACTCTGCAATTTCAGAAGTTCTTATCCTTGGAACTGCTGCTTCAACAAGATCTAGTCCCAGAATTACGGTAGTGAAGAGCAGTGGCTTCATCTGGCACTGTCACTGCGCTGGTTTAGTACATCATCTGCCCATTAGAGACACTCCTGCTAGGAGTCTGTACACAATGTTTAACACACTTTGTGTTTTGGTGCTTAACCAGTGGTTAGGAGCCCAGTGTGCCACCAGCACATTTTACAGTGATGAATCTTCAACATTCAGTGTCACTGCAGTCATTTTCTTGATAACATAAGGCCCATTTGTTAAATCAAGGGAAAAAAACAATATATATAGAGAAGAGAAGGCTTTGAGGAGACCTCATAGTAGCCTTCCAGTATCTGAAGAGGGCCTACAGGAAGGCTGGGGAGGGATTACGAGGTCTTGTAATGACAGGACAAGGGGCAATGGGTTTGAACTGGTAGAGGGAAGATTGAGACTGGATGTTAGGAGGAAGTTCTTTGCAGTGAGGGTGGTGAGGCACTGGCACAGATTGCCCAGGGAAGTTGTGGCTGCTCCCTTTCTGGAGGTGTTCAAGGCCAGGTTGGACAGGGCCTTGAGTGACCTGTACTAGTGGGAGGTGTCCCTGCCTATGGCAGGGGGTTGGAACTAGGTGATCCTTGAGGTCCCTTCCAACCTTACCATTCTATGATTCTATGATTTTATATATATATACATATATATATAAAGAGAGAGAGAGAGAGAATATTTGAGAAAAATCCTATTGCTTTAAGTCTTCCCTTTCTGCCCAGGTCATCTGAGTTCAAGTACCAGCCTCCAAGTACAAGAATCTTTCATACTAGCTGGGAAAACTTACACCAGCTATCCCATCCTCATCCATCCTTGTACAGTGATGTCCTGAGCCATCACTAGGGCCCCTGGAGACTGACACAACGGCAAGAAGGGACCATCTGCTGTAGCTGTTTGAATTCCACATTACTCTTATTTCCAGGGCCAGGATCTTCCTGAGATGCTTTGATTTGGCCATACCCCCCTCTTCTGATCTAACAACTATGCTTGCATTTACACAGCAAACTAAGGACTTTGTTGCTCATCATGACACCCTTGGGACATACTGAGCAGCCCCATGGTTTCATTACATTTGGAATCATATCACTTCTGCCTACGGGTAATGGCTGGAGAGAGATTGCAACATTTTCCCAGAGCACGTGCCTGCAAAGTTTCCATTGCACAGGGGTGTCCATGTAGCCTGTCTCATTCGATGACTCTTAAGGCCACATCCTGCTACAGGCAGTGTAAGATGTTTTTATCAGGTGTGTAATGGCTGCTAATGAGGATCTAACGACTGCGAGTTGCACCAAACCATCCCACTTGGGTGATATCATCTTTGCTATCATCTTTGCAAAGGGAGACCTCTCCAAAGATACACCAAGCTCACTCACAGCAACTCTCAGTATGTATCTTTCAGTCTCTGTGGGGCAGCTTACTTTGCTTGCATATTCACCAGGATACTGCGACAGGAAATTCTCCTCAGCTCAGTTCTTCCAGGACTTGATGCTACAGTTTCTCAAGGTATATGAAATACACAGTCCTAGGAATATGATCTTCTGATCTGTAGCATTTCCATGGGTTCAATTATGGGTTCCACAACTTCAGACCAATCCCTCATTACTAGACCATTATTTACACATTCATAACAAAAGGTTAACTCACAAGTATATACAACAACCCTCTGGGGGTTTGTCCCTATTCTGGAATACAGCCACATATTCAATAGATGCAGTGATAACAATGATATGTGTCTGAACCCTCATCTCCTTTTAGGTACTTTTCCCCAGTGTCCTTCCTCACAATTGCTGAACTCTTCTCTGACCAGGTCTGTCCCATCTCCCACCCCCACATAAGTTAATGTAATTGGACAGGTATTCTTAAAAGTACTCCACCTGATGCTGAGGAGGGTGGTCTGGGGGCTTTCATTGCCTTTTTGGGATCTGCCTTCTTGCTAATGTCTCCAGTAGTTCCTGTTCCATCCATGATATGCATTCCAAAAAGGGAGCTCTGGAGAGTTCTGTCCCAGAGTATGAAATCAGCTGAAGTGGTGATAGCACAGGTGAAAGAAGGATCCAATATGTGCACAAACTCATGTTCCTCAGTGATGAGGAAGGAAGGTGTTTGGGTTTGTTTCACTTGTGAGTAGATAAATCCAGACTCTTGGCCCCAAACTAATAAATTTTCAACCTTTTGGAAATCTTTGGAAACCTTTGTAATGGATTTCTCTCAGATATGCTCAGGAACCAGGTGTTTTCTGGGATGAGATCAGTGAGTGTGAGCTACCAGATTCTGGTTCCTGAAAAGGACCTTTATTATGGGACACCTGTAGGCACTATTGTCCTGCCTGGGGAACAAATAAACCCCACCCAGCAGTATACCTCTAGTTCAACATGTCATCTCACACCATCACATAGTGGAAACTTTGTTCTGATCTCTCTCTCTTGCTCAGGTTCTCCAATAACCTCTGTGGCTAGTGCCTCTGTATCGCCACTGCTGGCCTCCAACCCTTGAGGTTGGATTCTCTTTCCCCAGAGGTACACATCTACCTCCTCACTAATCCCTAGTTTAACCAGGCAGAGTGCTTTCTCCACCCCACCTTTCTTGGTCCAAAGACCTCCTTACTCCAGGCCACCATGTCTCCCTGCTGCTGTTGCAACCTCTTTCTCCAAGAGATTGGCTCCCACACAGGCAGATGAATACCATTCTCTCCCCTGTAAAAAACAAGCCCAGGAGTAACATATCTAATTGCTGGCTATCTTAAACATTACCTTTTCTCATTTCCCTTTCTCTTCTTCCTCTGCACCTCTGGAGGCCAGTCCCAAGCACCTTTGGTTCAAGGTACTCACAGAGCTCCAGCAACTTTAGATTCAGATCTTAGTTCTAGCTGCTGCCTCTCTCCTGTATTGTGTGGTGTTGTACAGAATTTACCTTCATCTAAGAAGGCTCTAGTCTTAGTTTGGTTCAAGGACTATCCCTAAAATTAATAGATAGCCATCTAGGACTGGTACAATGCCCAGGCCCTTAAAAATATCCATTTCTCCCCATGCTTAGCAGGAGGAGCTTGATGTGGGCAGCTTGCTTGGTGACTGCTGGTGTTCATCTGGGTCACTCCTCTTCCCTTCCTAAAAATCTCCACTTGCAATCTCCTCCTCAGATCCCTAGACTTCCCTTCTGATGTACTTGCCCACAAAGTAAACTTTTCTGTCTCATCACTACCTTGCAGTTTCTTACTTCTTGTATCCTATTTTTTCACGTCTTGCTCATCCCAGGTTGTAATTACAAATTACTCACAGTAGGTCAAGCAAATGTGATGTCACAGGGTTGGCAAAACCACTGGTCAAATTTGACCCTTGCTAAGCCAGTATGATCTGATTTTTGGCTTCAGCCCTATGAGCAGGCACATACTTGCTTAATTGCATGCATGAGTTGTGGCGCTGCCTGCACTGGGACTGTGCCCATGTGTGAAGGAAAGCACGTGTCTACAAGCACAGAGGCTCATGGCCATGGAAAGAGATGCAGAAAGGTTAGACTCCTTTCATCTGTGGGTAAGTCTGGAGGTCTGCTACACCCCTTGGCAGGCTGTGTTGCCCAAACCAGGAAAAACAGGAAAATACGTAGGGTCTTGTGGCTCCTAAGTCTCAGTACAGGGCTGGCTCGTGGGTCTGTTCCTCAAAATGAGAAAGGAACAGAGAGCATAGCTGCAAAACCCAGCAGCCAGATGTCTCCTGGTCTCATCCTGGTGCGAAAGAAGTGGCCAACACAAGGCATGAGATCAAACTATAAGTAAATCCCAGAGCTTATACCTGCACACTAACACTCACTCATCACCACAGCTGTTAGCCAGGACTGAGCTGTAACATTTTATGGCTTTCAGGACAGACAACACTTTCTTCTGACTTAGTGGTGTCTCCTGTGAGCTAATTCACTCAGCTGAAACTGTTACTATTACTATCATGACAAATTGTGCATACAGTGGGCTTAAGTATCAGGCAGGGAACAAAAGGTTTACACACACTCTGTAAGGACAGTCAAGATACTGAGATGGAGTTACAAACAGCTGAATGTAGTTGTCCACTTCAGGGGCCTCACTGAGGTCTGAAACGGCTGAGTGGAAATTGATTGAGAGACATCTAATACAACCACCTACTTCTCAGGGAATGCTCTCCCCTGTTTCCATAGAATGGATCTTCTATTCCCACAACCACAAGGAATTTCAAAGGTTTTCACTTTCACAGGAGTTCAGTCCTGATCCAATATGATGAAGTCAAAGAAAGACCTCCGTTGACTGAAATAAGCTTTGGATCAAGTCCCAAAAGGTGTTTTTGTGGGTTGTTTCTGTGAATCCTTTTGTTAAAGGATAGGGAGGGGGGGAAAAAAGAAAAAAAAAGAGAGAGAGAGATGCAGGAATAGTAATCCAGAGACAGTATTATCCCATTTAAATGCTCCTAGGAAAAGACCTGATATTTTAAATTTTGGGACAAAGAATCAGTTGTCCAGCAAGTGACAATGACTTTTCCATGAAAAAGGTCATCAGACTGAGCTCATTAGCCCAATGCCCAAACATTCTCCTTTTTCTTGTACATTTTGAACTCCAGCAAAGCCATGAATACATGCCATCTTCCCCCAAAAAAGGGGGAGAACCTTAGTCATGATACATCCATCATTCCCAATTCTCCAAACAGCCTAAATACATCAAGAAAAAGCCCCAGTCTAATGAAAAAAAAAAAAAAACTCAACTTTATTTGGAAAAAAAAATAGTAAGTAAAACAAGTTTCCATATGTTGACCATAAAAATAACCTAGACTCCACCTTGGGGTGTATAAAAACATCGTCTACGGATTGTGTATTTTGGCATTAGTTAAAAAAATGCCTTTGTAAACATACCCTATTAAAATTTAACTGCAGCTTTTATCATTTACTCAAGTAACATATGAAAGGGCTAGAACACATTTATCACAGAAGCGGTCGTTTTATCGAGGCTGAGTAAGAGCAGTGATGTATTGCGCAATGCGCAGGGCATGCCTGGTTTACAATACATTACTGGTGAGTACTATCTGTACACGTCTGTAAAGTACCTTTTAAAGTGTATCCAGAAACATTAACACTTATTAAAAAAATACCCAACATAAATGTTTTAGGACCAGCAGACTTTCCAGGCCTGTAGATAAGTCTTAATGTAGGCGGTTTGTGTCCAGACTGCTGACCAAGAGAGGGACATGCAGGCAGTACTGCAGCAGAAGGACAAGTTTAGTTTTTGTTTTGTTTTGTTTTGTGGTTTTCTTTTGATTCATTTTTTAGTGATTGCTGAGATCAAATTAGGACAAATACCCCCAAGCAGCTCTAAACTAAGACTGGGCACCACCTTTTTGGAGATAGTTTTTAAGGTATCAAAATTAATGTTGTAAGAGTTTGTATGACTCATTGAACTGTCAGATCTGGGTCCTTCCCATACGGTTTGAATTTTAATGAGCAAGAGATGCTTGAAAGACTTCAGATAATCTTAAGAAGTAGTTAAATGACTCACTGAATTTTGCATTACCCAGTGATTGCCTGGCTGAGCATACATAACATCCACAGGCCGGTAACAAACTCTGACTCCTTCAGCGCCAGTGGCAGGAAGAGCAAAGAGCTCATTTGTACCCTGCATTTCTGAAAGAAACTCCTTTAACAGGTTTATTACAAACCTTTTAACATAGTCATTATTTCTACAATGAAAGAGCAATACTAAACCATCACAGCTACCACAGTATAGCTAATTCCCCAGTTACTTTACCAAAGCAGCAAGAACCATTGGAACTAGATGATCCTTGAGGTCCCTTCCAACCTTACCATTCTATGATTCTATGATTTGAGTACCATAGGTTGTTGTTGCATCTCAGGCTTGATGAGCATACAGTGCTTGAGCAGCACATTACAGTGGCAGAAGGTGCACACAACCACACAGAAGTGTGGGCAACAAGTGTTACCCCGTGGTGTTACCACACAGCATCATGTATTTGCATAGGAACTAGACACCTAGTAGTGTGTCTAGTTCTGGAAGGTAGGTGCATCAGGTGATTTCTTCCTTAGTTTTTCTGAGGTTACTTTGTTGTGCTGATATTTCTTTTTAAAATTGGAAGTCTTCTGCATCTTAACTATATTGCCTGGAAATTCCATGTAAGAAGGCCTGCAATCCCATGTAGAAACAATAAAGGCTTTTTTTACCCCTTTCAAGTGGGAAAGCTTCTGTCATTACAAAAGAGGAGAAATCAGGAGGAAAGTTAAGAAGATCTATAGGTGGACAGCACAATGCCTCCTTTGAGTTGTGGGGCAAAGACAGTTGCTCCATAAACACTCTGCTGTGTGTTTTGTTTCCTTTTACTCTGAATGTGTGTGAGATTGAGAACTCAAAGGATTATATTCAGCACAGCTTCGTTTTAGCGAAACATACATTACAAGACCTGCACGCATGGCCAGATGTTACAGACCATTGCACAAGACCTGAGTATATCACTTCTGCAGGTTCTGTTGGACAAGAGACTATCTTGAATGCAAGGCAGTGCTTGATTTTGCAGCAGAGCAGATACTGGCAGGGTATGGATTAATTAATTACCTCTGTTCGTGTAAGAAAAAGGTTGATATTTTCTAAAATAGGAAGAAAAATATCTGGAAAATATAAGTCATATATTTCATCTTTTCTTTCCCACATGTAGGCCCATGTGCTAGTGGTATCCCCCCAGCCATTTATCACACGTTCTGTTTGCTGTGCCTTAGCCCCATGGACAAGGTCACACCAAGCTGAGAGTATGCGTTATACAAATCGGCGCACAACACATCATTGTGCTCCAAAACAGGGGCTTGTTCTCTTGAATAGAAGTTTGTAGACTGGGAAATAAAGTGGACTAAATTGTTTTTTGAGGTAATTTATGTACA
Organism: Semnornis frantzii; assembly: GCA_013399775.1. Lineage (NCBI taxonomy): Eukaryota > Metazoa > Chordata > Aves > Piciformes > Ramphastidae > Semnornis > Semnornis frantzii. The sequence goes on from VWYK01077775.1 coordinate 27,560, forward strand.
AAGGAAAAGGAATATCCAACAGGAGATGGTGATGAAAAAAAACATTAAAGTGACAAAAAGCCAGTGGTTTTTCTTAGCTCTCTGGTTACAGGAGAGCTTCTCCAGTCAGCACAACGTCACTGACTCAGCAGCAATTCTGCCCTGCAAGGCCACGTTGGAGAAAGCTGCATATGTATGTCCAGAAACAGTTATTGCACTTTAACATCTGCTCTGGTTTATCAGTGCATTTTACAGCCACTGCTATTAACTGCTATTTTATTGCTGCCGTGAGGTATCTCTGCACACCAAGCCTTGCACAAAACCAGGGCCAGCCAGATGGAACAGAAGACATGGGGTGAGCATGACAGCCTGTGGCCAGAGTGAAGGCTGCTGCCTCCAAAGGTGAGTCCAGAATTATGGCACTTTGTCTAAAAAGCAAGTAATGCAAAGCAGCAACCTGCCAAGGGATACAAGAAACAAACCTGAGTGTGAAGATGAACACATCCATAGGGTTGTTCTCTCATTTTTCAAGTGCAAGGAACTACCAGCAAAGGTATTTTGCTTGTGCAATTTTTCCCCCAATCAGCAGTGACAAGTGACTCAGGAATTGGAGGCTGCTCCTACCCAGGAAGATCTGGCTCCCAGTTCTGCCCACAGGGCTCTCCCCTTGCGTTCACTGTTGGTTGTCCATGCCCCAGCCAGCTGTGGCCTAAACCAGCCCCTGATGATGAGAAAAGTGCTTTCCAGGGACCCTCTTAGGGCAGTGAGAGAAGAGGAGAAACAAGGCAACCTGATTTTACAAGGCACCAGCAGTCTCAACAGGAGCATGAGTGGGACATGTTTGGTCCTCTCCTCTCCTCTCCTCTCCTCTCCTCTCCTCTCCTCTCCTCT
>VWYK01077775.1:31174-46587 GCA_013399775.1 Semnornis frantzii
GGGGGGGGGAACAAACAAACAAACAAACAACAAAAGAAAAACAACTGAAAAAGAAAAAGCCTCTAACCAAAAAGTCATCACTATGAGAAAATACTTCTCAGGCCAGCCTCATCTCTGATCCCTGCCCTGCACTAGCAGCAGTTGCAGCACTCACATGGGGCACAGCAGACCCTCAGTGGACAGCTCTGACTCCCTGCCTGTCCCAGAGAGCCATGACCTCGGGTTTGCAGTGCTGCTTTTTAGGGGTTTATTTTCTGACAGTGAGTCATAGTTGTATTTCCACAGAGAGTAAATGTAAACAAATATTGAATCCTCACAATTCTTCCCAGAATGGAAGTTCCACTCCCTGCCAGCCTTATTCACAGAGCAGCAGGTTGTCATGTCAGAAACTTGACTGCAGCAGGCATTGGGGCAGCCACTCCTGATGCCAACGGGGCTCAGTGTTTAAGCAACACCCCAAGGTAAGTAGGAGCAGAAATTACCACTTACTTACTCTAGATGTGTGGTCAGTAAGGAAAAATGATCAGTGATACAACAGCCTTTCAAATGACACTGTTTGGAGCACAGCATCTGCAGCACTCCAATATTGCTGTCAGCCTGGCAGATCTGCAGCTCATCAGTGCAGCTCTAGTGGTGCTGGTGGAGACACACTGACTTACACTGGCTGATGAGCCCAGATCAGTGTGAAATCGCTGGGGGAAAAAAAATGCAGAGGGAGTGAAGAGGGCTGAAGTAGTTCACAAATTTGGGTTTATTTTTAAAGGATGCATGAGGCTGGTCAAGGTACACTAAATTGTAGGCTTTTTGCCTTCCCAAGCCCTTCTACCATCATCACAGCTGTGGAAAACAGCTACAAATAAACCCTACAAAATGACAAGGTATGTGAATGCTGGCAAGATGGAGCTAAGTGTTATGGAAATAGCTCAGCTGTCCGTAGCTTCTCATATGGGAAAGCTGAATAAGCATGCTGGCCTCAAAAGAGATCATCTGGGTCCCTCTGCTTTCTAAACAGTCCATACAAATGGTTCAGAGACTCCTTTGGGATATGACATAATATAATAAACACTGCCTGTCGGCTTGATATCAGAGCTGAATATCTTATGATAGTAAACTGCATGACTATTCATTGATAGGGGATGTTCTCTGAAAAGACAACCAAGATCCTTAAGCTCCTTCTGAATCCTCAGCATCCTGCTCTCTTCTCAAACACCAGCAGTGAGTGACATTAACCACCTTGAAAAATGCTGACCACTTTCTCCCTCAGCTGGAACAGAGTACTGTGTGCACAGTTATCTTGAGGGACAAGAGAAAATGCTGGCACCAAAACAATAAATAAAGCAGAATTTCTGAACTAAGAAGTTGCTGCTTCTCTCAGGACAGGCTGAAATTTCACCAGGCCACACTGCATAAAAACATGGCAAGGAAACAACCTTCAGTTTCACCTTTTCTAAGTCTCTATTTTGTACCTTGTTGGCTAACTGTGTGCCTCCTAAGGCTTAGCATATGGTATCATCTGAAGCACAAAATAAAAATATTGCACCCATCTGTACTCCTACATGTATTTGCTAGCCAATTTCTTCACTCAGAAAAGCAGATTATTTCAATATTACATTAAAAAAAATAAATCCTTAAAGCAATGTCAGAAAAGTGTTTTCAGCTTTGTATAGCTGAAGTACTTCATCAGAAGAAACACTTCCAAAGAGAATCACATTCACTCTTGAGCTGTTCTCCAAGGTGTTGTTAGTATGAATGGGACCTCACGTGGAATTGAATGTTAAATGCAATTAATGACAAGGCCTCTTTACATGCCTGTGAAATAAAGAATTCACCTCTTGTGTAAAAAGCCTATTCAACTAACTGCATTAGTTACTAACACTCTTAGTCCTGTAGCATCTGTCAGCTCTCTTAATGGTTCAGAGTGTGGGACAATTAGAGAATAAGGCTGGAGTAACTAGAGATAAACATTCTTTCAAAGTCCCAGTTTCTGTCTGTTGCTGTCTTACCACCAAAAAGTACTTCACTGGAGCAGGCAGGCAGCCAAATCCTATCTGGGGAAATTGCCCGCCTCACAAGTTATCTATTTAATTCCAATGGCACTATTTTATAATGGCCCTTCCTGTTTCTTTCTCTTTGCTTCTCAGACTGGCTGTGCTGAAAAAGTGCCAGCTTTTCATGTTTGGATTTAACATCCTAGCACTCTTTTTTTTTTTTTTTCCACCTCAATCACTGGACACTCCCCCTAGCCCTTGAAAACTCTGGGTTATTTCTAGATGTGCAAGTCAAGAACAGCTTCTGGGGAAGGCTTATGTCACCAGCTATAAATTCTTTTCCTACCCGACTCTCTTGAGAACAAGACGTATTGGCTGCTCATAATTCATGTAAATGTTCAATGTTTCATGACAAAGAGAAACATGCTGAATTATTTTTATCTCCTCTCCCGGAATAAATCCCTGCACAGTTCATTTCCAGGCATCCATCACTTCACACCAGAGGCAGGGCTTTGGTAACGAAGGGAGATCTAAGCAGAGAGGCCTCAGGAGCATTAACCTGCTTCGAGTGGGACAGAAGCAAAGCAGGGCTGCATTCCACTTCCACAAGTCAAGCCTTGCCACAGTACCTTTAAAGTGAAATTTTACCAACACATGCTCACACCGTTCACTTAATTAAAAAGGGCCATAAGTAACCTTGTTCTCTGCACTGGAATGGGTCTGTCTGGAAGTGTTGGATACTAAGGACAGATAGGAAACACTGCACACATTGAAGAGAGCTATGGGAACAATTTGAAACAAATACTTAAAATACAACAAATTCTGCCCCTGTCTTCTCAAGAACAACTGTGAACTGATTTGCAATTTTGCTTCAACTGACCTAAATTTAATCATTTATCATTGCACCAAACAATTCTCGGTCTGTAAACCATGAGATTTCATGTAGAAAATGGAAACTCAGTCAGTGCTGACCAGCCCTCAGCAGGAAGTGATATGTCATTCTTCTACTGCTGTAAGATGAAAGTGTAACCTCTTAAGTGCTTTATGAAACTGTCTTTATAAAACAAAAAACAAAAAAGAAATTGGGGGATTTTCTTTTAATTACTGCAAAAGCAGTTTTCGATGTTTGGCTTCAGCGTAGGTGATACTTCTGTTTATGTGGTTCATCTTTGTATATGACATTAGGATAAGCTAGGGAAACAGTTAAAAATCAGAATGTATTAGGCCTGAGAGGTCAGAGCAAGGAGCAAGACTTGAAAGAGGTTGGTCATATAATTACTGAACCTTGGAGCACCAGTAAAGTGAAAAGGAGTCGTAATGAAATATTCCAACAGGCACCTTTTCATAGATACAGGCTACAGTAGCCTCCTTACTACTGTCCCCCAAAGAATCAGAGGCAAACTTTGATGGTGTAATAATATGCAAGAGAGCCTGATAAAAAGTTACTAAGCCATTCAGAAGGGAAAAGTGGCTTTAGCTAGGACTGCCAGCTGAATTTGAGTGGATAAAAGCTCACAGAATTGTTAGATTATGGAGGGTAGCACAATTCTGCCAAAATGCCATGAGGTTTTAGCTCAAAGTTTTCATAAAAAGGCATTTGCTCTTGACTGTTACAAGTCCTCACTGTGAGAGATCAATTGACACAATTGGTTATGACATTTAAATGCTTTTTTTGAAGCTGAAACAAATGCACTTATTAGGGAGAAACTTCCCTTCATCTCTCAGAAAATTATGATTAGATTAAAAACAAGGCAAGAGACAATAAATGAGAGTTAAAATCCCCACAGGCTTTGCTGAGCTGTACTTCTGCCATGTTGCAAGCTGAACCGTGCTGATTTTAATAAAAGACTGCTCCTGCAACCTGCCATGTGATTAAAACCAGAGCTGCCTTGGGTACAACAAACAAGAAGTCAGGGCCTTGAAGACCCAAAGAGGTTCACTGGATGTAGCTCAGATTTGAGACATTCAGTGCTGAGTCCCAGCAGGACCTTTCTCCCTGCAGGTGGCCCAGGGCTGGAGATGCTGATGCCACAGCCAGATGTGTGACTCGTTCCTGAAACCTGGGCAGCCCTGCAGGGTTGAGGACCCAGGCTCCCATGTGCAGGGGCAATCAGAGATACCAGGACCCCCACACTTTCTGCCATTACACCCCAAACTCCTAACCCTAAGGAGACCCAAATCTGTTTAGGGTTTGCTTTTTTCTCCTACAGAATCTGTAAGTCCTCACTTTCAAGCTAAAGCCAGAGTATCAAGAGCTCCCAGGGCTTCCCACTGCATCGTGCTGAATGGCATCAGGGTCTACTCCAACAACCTATTCCCTTGCAGGCACTGGTGATGGGTTTGCTCTGGAGCCACAGTTCCTTTTATTCCTGGCAGCTGCTTGTGAAATTGGCACTGTCCTTGGCCTCCCAGCTGCTTTTATTTATTTCATTAGTGAGCCCTGTGTTTCAGTACTTTTAAAATGTAGATTTCCAGTTTCTGGGAAAATAAATTAAATCTAAACTTTCACAAGATTTCCCATGAGCCAGAAATTGTGCTTATTTGTCATTTTTCATCAGTAGTTCAGTAAAAAAAAAACAAGCAAACAGACAAAAANTCATCTTATGTCTGTCAGAAGTATTATATCAAGTGTCTGTAAGAGACTCTGGAGGTTCGGCTCAAAGAGTACAAAATTTATTCCCTGGGGATGTTCTCTGCTCTCCAATATAGAATTTGCAGAACCCAGGGAAATTTAAAAGAAAAGAAGAAGAAAACAAAATTTTAAAAAGAGACTGAATGAGCATTAAAGTTTGAAGACAAATGGAAGTTGTCTAAGGTACCAGAACCATGAGGATTTAGTCCTCCAGGATAGCTTCATCTGGTGAGCACCAAGCAGTGACAGAAGAAAGAGAACAGGGACCAGACTGGTGAGTGATAAGGGATATTCAGTCAGCTGTTTGTCCTATTTTCAGTGGTCATATTTGAAAACTTAGCATCATAAGCATAGTCAGTGTACAAACAAAGCGCATGCCAAAAACAAATGGATAGGTTGATGAAATTCACAGGGTGGGCAAATTCATCCTTGTGCTCAGCATCCTTGCTCAGAGGGCAGCCAAACTCTTCCAGTCAGCTTTGTAATCAGGAAAATTGTAACTGTAATGCTGAACTGGGCTTTTATTCCCACATCAATTTAGTCACCCTTTGTCACAAGTGTCCCCATGTTGACAGGGACAGAGAAGGACTAAAGACACTCAGTTAAAGCAAATACAGTTATTCCCGCATGGCAAATACCTGCCAAAACAAAACTAAATCAGCTGTGCCCTTGGCATACAGCAACACCATGTCTGGGATGGAAGGTGCAAAAACAGTACCATAAGTGTATAGCAGACAAGGCCACTAACCAGGTTGGCCAGCCCCAAGCTGGTTTGCCTTTGCCTTATTCTGCAGGAGCAGCACCAGTCAGCCTGCTGTGACACTGTGGCGCAGCCCAGCTGAGCTGACAGCTGTTTTGCAGATGGAACCATGCTTTAAAACCACCCCAGTCACTCTGTCAGCTGCACTCATCCTCTACCCAACCTCTCCAAAGAATGGGGAGAGACCCAGACACCAGCAAACTGAAATCTGTGCTCCTCTGCTTACCCAACTCTGCATATCCATGCAGGTTTTGATAATATCACAGTTTATACCCCTCTGTTTCATGGAGCCAAGTTCAGACCTAATTTAAGCTCTGACAACTTCCTATGCTGTAATGTGACAACATCAGCTTTGGCCTTGTGTCATGAGATGGTAATTTGAGGACACCAGTATAACCAGTTTAAAATACTGCTCTGTGATCACTGCACTATTGTCTTACTTTTTGAAGAGGAGTGAGTGGCCATATATCTCCTCTCAAATGGGCAGCCTAGTTTCAAAAGCATTCTTCTGAAGAGTACTTAACACTCACTGTACTACTCAGCTAGTGAGACTGCTCTTTCTAATTTTCCCTTCCACATTAATGTATCTAAACAGAATTATAGAGTTTGGGGACATTTGGCAGTACCTAGGCCATTATAAGTGCAGCTGCATACCAGATGACCCATCAAGAGAGGAAATGCAGCTCCCTAACCCCAGCTCAACACATTAACTTCTCTTATAGATCATTTTTCCTTTTTTTGTTACTCAACTCATAAAGTCAAAAAGTCATGACCTCTGGCAGAAATAATGTGTGTGAGAAAAATGATAGCCCAGCATTTTGACTCTCTTCAATCACAAGGAATATGTTTTCAGAAGTGTAAAAAGAGAAAGAAAAGCAAAGCAGAAACCAAACAACCAGAGAGCTAGAAGTGCAGGAACCAAGATGATGAAGCGAATGGCAACAGTGCAGGAGGCCAAGTGAAGCCAAGTGACCCTTACCCAAACCCATGAAGGAATAACCTCCCAGCTGGCTGCAAGTCCACAGGCAAACATCACAAGCTGAAATGAAGAAGGAAGAGCTAATGTCCCTCAGAACAAGGAGTACTGGTGGGTATTGAGCCAAGGAAAACAATTAAAATATTGATTATATTTGATACTGAAGTGTAAAAAGCCATCAAGTTAATGAGAAGGGCTGGCTGAGGCCTCTCCCATAAATGCATTGTCAAGAGGAGGTGAGGAGGAGAAAAAAACAGCCCTCCACAGAGAAACACAACAGCAACAAGAGGTGGAGAGTTTTTTTCCCACACTTAATAACATTTCACACAATTACAATAAAGGATCTCCAGGGAATGTGGTTGCTCCATAATGCCAAGACATGTACTTGAAAAAGCAGCTAGATAAAATTGAAATAGAACTCCAGTTTTTGTACTCTGGGAAAAAAAAAAAACCAAAAAAAAACCCCAACAACACAAATCTATGTTATAGGAGAAGCTTTAAGGAAACCGTTGGCTTAAGAACGAGCAAAGGAAAACAACCCAAAGGGAAATGTGTTTTCAAGCATCTATGCCACACCCCTCAGAAGGCTTTTACAAAATTAGCTTAGTTATTCAGATTATTTGTTTCAAACATCTTGTAAGTGTTCGGTGTGATTATGCACTGTTTGGTGAAATACAGTAAATTTTAGTCAGAAAAAGAATAAATAAAACTGAAGTTACTTGACATCCACACCCACCCCCCTTGTGTAGACACACAGTAACAAAATACCTGCCTGAAGTGGACATAGTTGAGAACAATTAGAGGTACCTCCGGATTTCAGAATCATAGAATCACAGAATGGTAAGGTGGGAAGGGACCTCAAAGATCATCTAGTTCCACCCCCCTGCCATAGGCAGGGACACCTCCCACTAGTACAGGGCACTCAAGGCCTCCTCCAACCTGGCCTTGAACACCTCCAGGGAGGGAGCAGCCACAACCTCCCTGGGCAACCTGTGCCAGGGCCTCACCACCCTCACTGCAAAGAACTTCCTCCTAACGTCCAGTTTAAATCTCCCCTCTGCCACTTTAAACCCATGAAGCTTGCCGTAGTCCAGGCAAAGACTTAAACTTAGGACCCAGATCTTATCTGCAGTTCTGAGAAGCAACTGACTGTCTTTTTGAGTAAATTAGATTTTAGTTTTATAGGTGCCTAAGATGTGGTTATGATGGCCTGAATTTCACTACAACTGAAGAGTTGTTTCTTTCAGTTCCTGGCTCTAACACAGACATTTTGTGCAACCAGAATCTCAGAGGCTTGCTCTGCTTTGCTAAAATGGCAATAAAAATGTTTCTTTTGTCTATTTAGCTCTTAACCTTTTTTTTTCCAAGTGCTTTCTCCATGTGACCCCCTTGTGACACTAGATACAGTAAAGACACAGATTTACCAGCGATGTGGAACCCTTATGGTTAGTGACAACTCACTAAATGCACTCCATACAAGTTCTGCATTGTTATTTAGACATTAAACAATAGCATAATTCAAAATGCATTTTGAAGCAACATTTGGTTTAGTTTAAACAAGCCATTTGTAATTTGTGTTGAAAACAGGCTAAGCAAAATAGCAGCACATCCCCTCCCTTGCCAGGCCAGTGCAGTGCCACATTTCTACCCTGGATCAGTCTTGGGAGGAAAATGGTTTGAAGAGGGTAAGGGAGAAAGCCTTTAGAGCCAGCCTTGAGCAGTCCCCATGTTTGTAGAGGGAGAAGCCAAAGTTCAGGAGAGCTGCCCCATCCAACCTCTGTGTACAGATGCAAGGCACAGGAAGGAACCAGATGAAACTGCAGGTCAGCTAAGGTTTTCAGAAATAGGAGTCAACACTTCTTACATATCAGCTTTTAATATAGCTGAAAACCAAACAGACAGCTTTGGCTGATCTTTGAGCTCCTGTGGCCTATTTCGTAAAGCACTGGCTGTGTCTTGCTGGGAGTGTGAGCTGCTGGGCTTGAGCTCCACTCTGTAATTGAATTTAATGGCACAGTATCTTGCAGGCAATACAGAAGAGTGGAATTGCATCTTATCTGCATTTATTTCTCTCCTGTAAAAGGGATTAAGGGTGAGTAGTTCAGAGGAATCCTGCCTGATAACTCTCCTGGTGCTGCTCCCTGGAAACACAGACTGTACTGCTTCTACTGCATCGTGATCTTACAAAATTCAGAAGTATGAAACTGACCCAACATTGTATTTCTGAAAGGCTATCTTATATTATGTAAACAAACAGCTTTTAGTCCCAGAACAAGAGATCATTGTGTAAGTTTCTGCATCATCACTGCATAGTTTAGACACCACTGAACTGATGTGCTAGAATTCCTGAGCAAGAAGCAAAGTAATACTGTTTAATTTTTAAAAAAAATAAATAAAGGAAATTAGCCTGATTTTTAACAAAGAGCTCCACTGCTGATGAAGCCTGGGATCCCACAGTCTCCTTCAGAAGTGGGCCATGAGAAAGGGATTCAGGCTTGGATTGCTTCCCATTCTTTCGAATGCACCAGTGACAAGCATAGCATGGCAATGTCTGTTGGATATTAATCCCCTGGCCCTTACTTAGACTTTGGTGTCCTTGGGTGTTTTGAACTTCTGTAAGGTTCATTCCTAGAGAATCCATTTTTCAGAGGGATGCCTTGGTTTATTCCTTAGACAGAGAACTTATTTTTCTTCAAGTGAGTTGCTTCTCTCCAGAGCAAGCTGGGGGAAAAGAGAGAGGTGATGGCACTGACATTCACCCCTGGCAAAGAGGTGGCATTGCTTTCCTGGAGGCAGGGCTGTGGCACAGCCAGAGGAGGAGAAGGACTGCAGCTTCCTCAAGCTTCCCACAGCCCTGTTGGCACATGCTGTGCAGAAGACCTGCCAAGGAAGCGTCACCCTCTGGGCGTCTCATTCAGCTCTCTCCACCTCAGGGACTGAAACTCAGCTCTTGGATACAGCCAACTAAGGGCTGCTTCAGGTGCCAGTAGATTCCAGGCAATGAACCTGGTATGTACAGAAGGCTGCCTTCACCCACCAGCTGGAGGGGAACACAGCAACCATTCAAACTTATTATGAAGTATGTAGTATTTACCCAGAAAGCCTTTATGGCCTTTTGTTCAAACACGTGTGCAATTTGGGCTCAGGTTAATAGACAGAGAGATACAGGCCTCTTGAGGCATGTGCATAATTTAAATAGCTGGTTCAAATTATTCTTTCTAAAATACAGAAGTCCCCTGACCCACCCTGGGGACACCTATCTGCAGTTTCAATTCAAAAGGCAAAGTGTCATTTATTTTCCAGCAGCAGCAGCAGCAGCTTCTAATGTTGGTGTCAGGTAGGGAGGGGGCTGGCTGCACCCACTCGGCAAGCTTCCAGTCTGGATTTCAGAGGTCAACTTGCAACTGGGGAGGAAGATAAAGGAGTTGGAAAGGATATGCACTTGGAAAGTGTGACTGTAGAGTTACAGAGCTCTACTAGGCATAATTCTGACCAGAACCCCTTAATTCACAGGCCTAATGGTCACCTCCAGGTCTTTGGAGGTATGCAGCTCTGCACACTGGTCCTTCCTTTCTCACCTGCTTTCACCTTCAGAGTGCCTCTGAATTTAGCCTCCAGAGGCTACAATCCCACTCCTTCATCCATCACCTCTGCTCCATTCCTGGACCTTCATCTCCATCTCTTCCTCCACCTGCTTTCTCTCCCATTACTATCACACCCTACCCCTGGCTTTACTGTCCTATTCACCCAAAGACTGGTCACTTCACTTGGCCCTTTACCACCTCTTTCTCTTTCCTCAGATCAGAAGCTTTCAGTCTGTCTCCCAAGTCCTCCATGCATGATCTTTCAATCCTTGTCTTCAGACCCAGTCACTGTACATATGTGTTTTTACAGTTTCCAACCTGCCATCACTGACGACTTTTATTTTGCTGGGACCCTCCCTGACCTCGTTCCTCCTTTTAATTCAATGGCATTGCTTTAATTCTTTCATGCATACTTCTGAATCATTCCTTTGGTGGCTTCTCCTTCCAAACAGGAGGTCTACCCTGCCCAATATTAGCCCTTGCTTACATCTGACTCCTCTTTTTTCTGTTCCCTTTCTCATACTACCAATGATTTCGGTAGGTCCCATGACTCCACTGACTTCCCTCCACAGCTTGTCTGTCCATCCAGCTGTCCTGACAGCTTCCTCCCTAGAAGAACACAGCATCTGTAGCTTTGGATTTAAGAGAAACCCAGCTTTCTTCTCATCACCTCTGACTCATCACTAAACTCTTCCATCTGTCTCCATTTCTCTTTATCTCTCCAGAGAAGCGCACCAGATTCACAGGAGAGAGCATGAACAAGAAGCCCACATACCCTTCTGGCACTCTTGGTTCCATTTCTTCTGTGACTGAACCGTGAGACTACAAAAAAATGAATTTTATTGATGGCTTACCTGTATGTGACCTCTCCCTTAAATTACCCCTTTGAAAATAATCATGCCTCTTCCAACATGTTTCTTTTCACACTATGAATGTACTTCACTCTTCCCACTGCTACTATTTCTTTTTTAAATCTCATTCTCTCTACAGTTGTTGACTGGACTCTTTTTTTTTCCCCCCCTATCTCCAAGACCATTGAATTAACCATTCTCAGTGGTTTCTTTCTTCCAACCTCATTCTAAATCCTCTTTTACCAATGTTTTCTGTTGGTAACTCACTGGATACGCTTCTCAGATTATATGAGTTCATTAAGTGAGTTCTTCCAAGTCATCATTGTGCTAATATTTTTTCTTAAATCACCCCTTTACCTTGAGCTGTAGTCCTCTGTTGCTTTTTCTCCTTAGACTTTAAACCTATTTTAGCATACGAAAGGAAGATCCATCCCATACGTAGCCTTGTCTTGTATACTTCATCTTAATTCTTGTGGGTAATCTCATCTTCAGCAAGGAGAAACTCAGGGGTTGGAAGAGACCTCAGGTAGATGTCTGGCCCATCCCTAGGACCAGCTGTCATCTATGAAAGGTTTCTGACTACCTAGGTCTGAACAATCTCCTACAACAGAGACTAGAGAGGTTCTCCAGCCAATGTATGCCTTATTTTTAATACAGACTGGTTTTCTGCCTGACGTCTGACTTGAGTTATTCTTGCCACAGTTTAAACCTGTGGCTGCTTTTCTTAACACACACAGACAGGAAGAATGACTATTTTTTAACTATTTTTTTAATCCTGGCAGCATCCTTTTATGTTATAGTATTCTCTCTCACCCTTCTCTCTAGGCCAAGCAACTCCAGTTCATACACAACCACGTGAATCCCCATTCACCCGTGTTGCTCTCCTCCAACATCCTGTTGGTCTCCATTCAAGCAGCATATCTTCCTTGAATCACAATTCAAACACAGCTTTACTAATGTTCACTAGAGCAAATAAATTAGTTCAAATGTCCTGCAGACTATCTTTTTATCAACATAGACCAGTATGATGATGGCCTTTTACAGAATACTAATTTTTTTTCCATTTTAACTTCTAGAGCCATTTCTTCAAGAAATGCCAGAGAGTAGTTTTATTCTTAGCTAAATTCAGGTCTTTACTTTAGACATCATTGAATAGTGACCCATTTTTCACTTAGTTTCTCTGACACCTTTGCATCATTTGGAACTTAACCAGTATGATCACAGGCTTCTGTAGCTGATTCAGACCTCTTGCTGTGTCCAGCACATACAGACTCTCTCTGTATTCTCTTTCTAAATGAAGTGGTATCCCGTCCACCTAGGCAGCTACAAATCTCTGTAGGCTTTCAATACCTTATGTCTGTGTTCAGACAGTGTCTTTTTTTTTAGCCTTCAGAAATAAAAACTTCTACTTTTGCACATTCCAAATATTGATGGAGAGGTGGTTTTCCTCACCAGTGCTCTCACTTTGGTACTCTCTGTCCCTAGTGAATTCCTCCCACCTTCTCTGCCATATCAAACCATCAGCAGTTTGTCACCACTTCACAGATCATCCATTCACTGCTGAGCTTCTAGCCTACCATGTGTTTGGCCAGCAATGTCTCTTTCGTTTCAGCTTGCCACATTATGAACAGGAGCTTCTCAATTTTCTCATAAGTTCCTCTTATGCTTCAGAGCAGACTCCCAGAAACAACAAAGAAGCTCCCAGGAACTTTGCCACCCTCTTCAAAGTCTTTGTCGGGACAATAGATAAATGCAGAAATGAGTACAGCAGTAAATGCCTGATGTGCAGAGAACACTAAAACCTCTCCTGATCGACAGTGTCCTCTTGCTTCTGTATTGCACCCTCATCTTGCTCCTTCAGTTGCTGGCTGCTGTCCTGCACTTCTGTTGTACATTTCTTGGGAAGGAGTCTCTCTCTTCAGTATCTAGTTATACAAGACCTAATCTACTAGTGTCCCAGTTTCTGACCAGACTAAACACAATCTAACAACAAATATCCCTAAGTCATGGCAACACACAATGGAAAGTTAACCTTGATAGGAAGTGGCTGCAAGTTGTTTGTCTTTGCCCACAACATGGCACTCCCTAGGTTAGCACAGTGATGATATCAGCTCATTTCCCAGTGAGCAAATCTGTTTAACAGACAACAAAAGCAGCTCTCAAAGCATGGCATGGCATTTGCTGCATGACCCAGAACTGAAAGGAGAACTCATTTTCTAAGGTGGTCCCTTTGATTTAGAAGCAAAATAGCTGTGGAGTGGAGGGAAAGCTGCACTCCTGTTCAAGGCACGAAGACAGAACTTCCATTTCCAAAGCCACTGGATGTGGTACTGTCAAGAAGTGTGCTGGTCTGAGGCTAATTGGAATATTTTAATGAGAGAAATTAGATCCTTGGTTGTGAAAAGAAAATAATGGTGTCTATATCATTCATAAGTTTGGTGAGAGGGATAAAAAGCTAAAATGTAAATAAACTTCCCTCACTCTGTCCTGGGACATTTCCCTCTTCACTCTGCTCTAATCTCTCCACTAAAAATAACAACATAAGCTTTTCTGCTTTTGTTTTTGTTTGCCTGTTTGGGAGGGAAGTTAGAGAGGAAGAAAGGGGGGGTAGATTTTGAGCCCTTCTGGGTATTTTCTTTGTCTGGGAGGGAGTTTGGATTTCTGTATTATTTCTAATTTGTATATAATTGTGAGTACTTGTAAATATATTGTGTATATATGCTTTTACATTTTGCCATGCTGCAAACATAGCTTCATCTTACTTCCAAGCTGTCTGAGCTAGTCTGTTAAATTTCAATAGTGGGGAGGGGAAAGCTCCTAAACCACATCACACAAGGAAATACAGCAGTATATCATGTATAACCCTTCCATGGTTTCAGCTCCAAACAGTTTGCACTGCTGAGTAACATAACATTTTTGGAAAGGGTGGATGTCTCCCTTTCTCTTGGAGGAGCTGCACTAGCCCTGCATACCTATACCTCTCAATAAAGGATGTAAAGCAAATATGTTTTGTAGAAGGGCATAAACCATAAGAAAAAGTCCTCTGTGCCTAGCTCATAGGAGAAACAGCACTGGTGATGCTCAGAAGGCACTGCTCTGTATTTGTGTTTACATATTGATTGTTTTGAAGCCTCTTTCAGTTCCAGGAATGGCAGACTATAAAAATGCTATGTATTTGTGGTTTGGCAACCAAAGAGAGCTTCAGCTCATGCATCATTGCCAGTTGTCAACATCTGCAAATTATTACATGTTGGTTTTGTTTTGGGGGTTTTTGTAAGCCTCAAACTGCAAAACTAACGTCAGTCGCTGGTCGCACCTACTGCCGAGTAACAGGGTGGAGTTTTGGCACAGGAGTTTCGCCAATGCAGGTCACTGAGTTTACCAACAGACATAATGTTATGATAATGCTTCTCCTCCTTGCTGCTGTGCTATGGAGTAAATTTTAACTAAATAAAACTCTGAAGGAAATTTCAGTTTCTTTTCAAAACTGACTAGTGAATAAGGAGCATTGAGATTTATTTTTAGAACACTCTTCTGCTGAAAATGCACTGGTACCGTGGTATAAAGACACCTGGCTCTCTCAAAGGAGGAAAATAATCTGTACAGATGATTCTGGCATCATATGTGTGAGCAGTGGGGAACAGTCTGTCAAAGTGTGGAGTCCTCCTTGCCGCTGAAATAACTTGGCAATGATCTGTATGTAGAAAATGTGCTGCCAGAAGAGCTCACCACATGCTTACACAAGGCCAGCAGATCTCGTGACTCACACACCAAAGCACAGATGTGTATACAAAGAACCACTCTTAACCAACATCTGTCTCAGACACAAATGAGAAAGAAAGCACCATCCTGAACAATTAAGCCACAGCTGCCAGGCAGAAGTGAGTACTTGCTAAAAACCCAGCTTGTGGCATTGAGTTATCTGGGGCAAATACCATTAACTTCGCTGTTAGAATCATAGAATGGTAAGGTTGGAAGGGACCTCAAGGATCATCTAGTTCCAACTCCCCGCCCTAGGCAGGGACACCTCCCACTAGTACAGCTCACTCAAGGCCCTGTCCAACCTGGCCTTGAACACCTCCAGGGAGGGAGTAGCCACAACCTCCCTGGGCAACCTGTGCCAGTGTCACGCCACCCTTACTGGAAAGAACTTCCTCCTAACATCCAGTTTCAATTTCCCGTCTTCCAGTTCAAACCCATTGCCCCTTGTCCTGTCATTGCAAGACCTTGTCAATAGTCCCTGCCCAGCCTTCCTGTAGACCCCCTTCAGATACTGGAAGGTTACTCTAAGGTCTCCTCAAATCCTTCTCTTCTCCAGGCGGCAGAGCCCCAACCGTCCCAGCCTGTCCTCATAGTAGAGTTGCTCCAGCCCTCTGACCATCTTCATGTTGTAGCACTTTTTTCCCCCCCTCACTTATAAAGGGCAAAGAGGTAGGCAAAAAAACATCATGACAAACTTTCCTTGCTTTTCCTTGTCTAATTTCAGGACTACAACAGCAAAACTCACTGCACCTGTGCTTCACGGAAAAACAGCACTTCGTGAGACTCGGCATTTGTTTGCAGAGAGAACAGGCATGCTCATAACAAAGATGGATAGCCAGCATTTATTTGGATCAGAGTAG
>VWYK01077785.1:0-32058 GCA_013399775.1 Semnornis frantzii
ATTAAGTTGGGGCCCTATCCCAGGCCCCCATCAGAAGTTTGTTAAATAAAACTCCAGTCAGCTCTAATAATTATGTTGGCTGAATTGTATTGATAAATCAGTCCATATGGACCTTAGTCTGAGTTGTTCTTACAAAAGTGATACCAAATACTTCAGACATGTAAGAAGTCCACCTGTGCCTGCCACAAATCAAGAGCATGACTTAGGGCAGTAAGGACTAAGCTCGAGGAGCAAACAGGTCCCATCTCTCTTGTAAATGCTGCCATGCCACCACAGGACCGCACTTCCACCCTAGCACACCAAAGGCCAAAGTGCAAAAGTACCACCCACAGTTTCCTGCATCTCCTTGCTTCCTAGAGATCAAGTCCAACCTCCCTGCCAGGGCCTAGGGCAGGCTGCACAGGGATGCATCCAGGTGGGTTTTGAAAGCCTCCAGAGTAGGAGACTCCACAACCTCTCTGGGCAGCCTGTTCCAGGGTTCCAGCACTCTCACAGTGAAGAGTATCTCCTAATGTTGAGGTAGAACCTCCTATGTTCCAGCTTGTACCCACCATTTCTTGTACTATCACTGGGCACTACTGAAAAGAGCCTGGCACCTTCATCTTGACACCCACCACTGAGATATTTATAGATGCCCTCTCAGCTTTTCTTGTCAAGACTAAACAGCCTCAGGTCTCTCAGTCTTTCTTCATAGGAGAGATGTTCAAATCCCTTTATCATCCTTGCAGCTCTCTATTGGACTCTCCCCAGTAGATCTGTGTCTCTCCTAAACCAGGGAGCCCAAAACTGGAGACAGAATTCCAGGTGTGGTATTACATGGACAACCTGTCAAACCAGATTTTTCCACACATACAAACCCCTTTCACTCTGTGCACAGAAAAAAGGGGGGTTTTGTATGAAAAATGTGAGGCTACCTAAACATGACAAGCAGTACTGTGTTTGCAGGAAAGCTGCTGCAGAAAAGTGGGGTTTATGAGTAAACATTAGAAAAATACAAACATGAATGGAGCTCGGAAGAAATCAGTGAAAGAAGCCTGTTCACAAAGCCTAGCTTTCCAGCAGCTGGAGACTGAACATGCTCAGTCTGTATTTTTCACAAGAAAAACACAGAAAAGGAAAAACAAACCCCATCAAAACAGTACATAAGGGAGTGTTAAGTCAGGCCAAGCAGTGCTAGGGATACACCCAAGACTGCTTTGCTTATTGTCAGTAATCAAGGGAGATCATTGCTCTTTAATTTCACTTTGATTTAGAAGTGTAAACTAGCACACACCTGCTGAAGTCTCAGTGACATTTTAAACACCTTGCAGTTTCTTACATCTTCAGCACTTGTATTTCAAATAGATTCCTAGCACTGGGCTTCAAACAACCTGTTTTCTATTTAGATTGTTATGTGTTTCCTTGGATACAAAACCTTTTGCATTCTCCTAAGACCATGCACTATTATATTCATTAAATTTATGAAATCATTCAACCAAAGAGCCGTTGCACAAAGGGCTGAAGCACTATCACGCTGCCAAAGCTGCAATACAGCTGCCATCCTCCACACAGACTTAAGCCTGCCCTTTACAGACCTTATTTAGGTAGATACAGACAGAAGATAAAAGTCAGGGCAGCTCAAGGCTGCACCAGGCCCTTCATGTTACAACGTTAAGATGCAGCAAGAGCGAATTTGAAATACAATGGGTGAGACTGGTGCAGTTACTCATTATTTATGCAGAGAAAACAAAAGCAAAATGCTGTATTTTCCCAGTACTTTCCCTGCGATCTAATCTGCTATCAGAGATTTCATTATGATCCACATTTCCCCAAGACTGGGCAATTTCAATGCCATTATTGTTGGATACCCACAGCACTTACTATGCTCAGCACCAGGAAGCTGCACAAATCACACGCTAACAAAATTAAAAAAGGAGGCAAGTTTCCTGGGTAAGAAACCCTGACAGGTTAAGGAAAAGGAAAACTTAACAAAAGCATAGAGCAAGCATGAAGCAGATATTTTGAGATCTCTGTCCTCAAACAGAGAGAGCTTTGGCACCAATTGATTCTGACATAAGTTTTGGCCCCAGCAGATGATGTGAATTCCAGCACTCCTCCGAGCAAACAATTCCTCTTCTTCACTGTCTCTAACTGCTCAGCTAGACAACAGGGAAAACATCTTAGGCTCTTCAGGTAAGAATTTAGTGCCCATTACTCATCCTCTGTAGGTAGTAATGCGAAAGACTTTGCTACCTGCCTCTACACTAGATCACTTTAAAGCTCTGAGCATCCAGCCTAGCCATGAGAGGTGGGTTATCGGGCCCTGAAGTACACCAAGAGGACACCTTTGAAGGCTATATTTAATGCCAAGTGATTCAAACAGACCAGCCCAATCCTGTACTCCAGCACCTGACCACCAGAGACCTGTCAAAACTGTAACAACCTGTGGCCGTTTGAGTTAGATTCCTACCTCAGACATAAAAACATTCAGAACAGAGAAACTTAGAAGTGGAAGCTCTGAGGCAAACGTTCTAAGGATAGGCCATATAATGGCAACAATGGGTAAGTTAATGTAATTTCATTGGAGCATCGAGAGCTTTACGTCTGGAAGCACAGCTTGTAGCTCCCCTGTGCCGCTCCGCTGCTTTGCCTGTGCCTGCTTCTATCTTCCCCTGCCGTTCTTTTGGTTGTTGCTGCTGCTTTTGCTGCTTCGCCGCCACTTGACCCCTTCCCCATCTTCCTTCAGGTTATTATATTCCTGTAGTAGTTGTCCTCCCTATACTGCTATATTTAAACTATAAGAAATACAATTGTTTTTCCCTGACTTCACAAAAAAAGTCCATGTTGTGGTGAGTTTATCCTACCACAGGACGGATCCACCCTAACCCGGTACACAACCATTTCTTTCCTTGGTTACAGTATAGACAATATCCTGAAATTAATATCCAAGACAAACTCTTTGGAAAAGTAGTGTCTAAGTTGGCTCTAATGCATCATTTTAACACACATCTTCATGACATCTGTAACTAGTCTGCGCCAGAGAATAAATATGTTTTATGACTTCCTAAGATTTAGCCTAGAAAACCCCACAAAGCCAATTTCTGAATATAAGACCTCACCCTGCAGCTCCTCATGTCTGATGGCAAAGGCACCATACGAAGTCCCTGTCCTGTCCCAGTTGTAAGCTCGTGCTGCAGTTTACTACTCACACCAGCCAACAGAAGCACATGTGGAGTTGGATGCCTGAAGTGACTGAGCTTTAAAAGAGGACTGTAAAGGCATAGGAAGAATGGCACAGGAGTGAGAGAGCTTCTGAAGCTGGCTTTGATGCCAAGAAAAGCCATGTGGGATCACGTTCTTTTGCTACAGCAAAAAAACGCAGTGAATATGAAAGCTAACCTAGCACAGCTCCACCTCAGCAGCCTGAGGGATCAACAGAAAGTGCATGAGGACTGGCAGCAGCCTTCTGGAGTCAGGGCACTACCCCACACAGCTCAACAGGGAAGGTCACATCAGCACATTTCACACAGCCTACACTGAGGAACCGCTGCGGTGTGGCGGCTACCATCTCCCCTAGCACGAGAGATGTTCTCCTCACTCAGTGGAAGCTGCAGGTGATAGATTTTAGGGGTTGCCTTTGCACTTAGGGAAGGGATAATGTAAAATAGCCCAACAGGATATAATTCAGAGGAGAAAAACCAATGTGAATAATATTGCACTCGAGCATATAAATTATCTGGAGACATTAGTTGCTGTTGTAAGCAATTAAAGCTATAGTGCACAGGGACATTTTAGGCTAAGTTGAAGTAATTTGTTAATTTGAAAACACCTCGTACTAAAAATGTGGGATAGGAGTGAAAACAAATAGCAGCTAAACTTTTGAACCCTATAATAAATGAAGTTGGAAACCTTGAACACAAAATGGCACAAAAACACAGCACACTGCAGTAGACCTGAGCAAGCTGGTAGTGTGAGCTGGCAGCCCAGAAGGCAACCATGTCCTGGGCTGCATCCAAAAAAGTGTGGCCAGCAAGGTGTGGGAGGTGATTCTGCCCCTCTGCTCTGCTCTTGTGAGACCTCTCCTGGAGCACTGTATCCAGTTCTCATGCCCTCAGCATAAGAAGCTAAAGCAGGTCTAGAGGAGGGGTACAAAGATGACCAGAGAGCTGGAAAACCTCCCCTATGAGGACAGGCTGAGAGAGCTGGGCCTGTTCAGCCTGGAGAAGAGAAGACTCTAGCAGACTTTGTAAGTGGTCTTCCAGTATCTGAAAAGGGGCCCACAAGAAAGCTAGGAAGGGATTTTTTTACAAGGGCTTGTAGTGACAGGATGAAGGGGAATGGATTGAAGTTTGAGGAGGGTAGATTTAGACTGGATATTAGAAAGAAATTTTTTACAGTGCGGGTGGTGAGACACTGAAACAGATCGTTGATACCCTCCTTGGAGGTGTTCAAGGCCAGGTTGGATGAGATCTTGAGCAGTCTGCTCTAGTGGAAGGGTATCCCTGCCCATGTCAGGTGGGTTGGAACTAGATGATCTTTAAGGTCCCTTCCAACCCAAACCATTCTATGAATCTATGGAGTCAGACTGCAAGCCACTTCTTAAAGTTCTAGAAAACACCTCTGCAGCTTAAGAGACAAATCAATATATTCGCCATTTGTGTACACACAGAGGAGAGCTGGCATCGACTGGAACATGTCAGCATCCTTTATAAATACTATTTCAAAATTTATAAACTTAGCAGCCTTCAAAAGCAATAAAGCAACAAATAAATTAGAGCAGTTGCATACATACATGAGCTGCTTGGCCGATAGTGAGCCCCTGGGTACCTCCTGCCCATAGTGCCAGTCAGCACATTACCGCCCGCTGTCAGCTGCTTTCAAAGCACAGATCGAAATGCTTAACTGAGGGAGAAGAGGAAAAAAAAAAGAGGTGAAGATTTAGTATAACAGCTGTATCTTTTTCATTAAAATGCTAATGACCCCCACAAATTTCAGGCTAAATACACCTATAAATTATTCATAGTCGTGTTGTCAGAGGAGATGAACCGTTGTGCTATGCACGCAGCCCAAATTTATTATTAGTGGTTTGTGGATGGCCTCCATTAATAAGCTCACATAAATTTGAAGGCACAAAGAAGTCTTGGGTCATACAACAGCTTCTTTTGGCCCACGATACAACAGAACAACATACTCTGCAAGGAGGAGTCTGTTTTTTGCTTTAAGTGGAGTTGGACAGCATGTCAGATTTAACAAAATCATCTTTAATTCTGTAAGGCAATCATTCAGCAGCAAGTTTGTGAACAGTTTGCAAAACTTATCTATGCTGCATAATGTTTGAATCTGTCCCTAAAAACCAAAGTGTCTCTACAGGTATGCAGGTGATTTACTCATATCAGTTTTCCTAAAGCATCAAAACCTCAAGCAAAGAAGAAATGCAGGGCACATCTTATGGGTCAAAAGCTCAACTGAAATGATTCTGAACCTGTCAGATAACTAACCCAAAATTTCTTAGTCTCCAAATAGGTCACACTGTTTCTTTCTTCAGTATAAGATTTTGTATTAAAACACAGCTGTTAGCTGATTTTCAGCTTTGTCTTTCTCTTAGTCTAGTTGAACAGCTATTGTTCATATCAACAAGAGCATTCACAGTTCCCAGACACTTCCCAATACGCACTCAGTGTCAACTGTGCAGTTTATAAAGATACATTTCCTTTTATTTTGTTCTCTCCTTTGCAGAAAAGCAACAGATTCTAGGGACTGTTTTCCCTAATTCATTAAGGGCTTTTAGTGTCTCAGGCTGCAGTCACAAGCACAAGCTTGTTTCATCCAGGAAACAGAAACACCAGGACATGGATGAAACGGAGGAGACTTCCACAGGCACATCAGTTCTCTGAGTGACCAGAACACCAGCCTAGCCCTGAGTCAGACAAGCCTTTCATATATACTGGCATCCATACAGCTCTCCAGTGAGCTGCCAACACATCTGAACACTCCACATAAAGATGTATTTCCAGCAGGATTAGGCTCAGGGTGGTTGTACTAGTACTGGTAGCTAGTGAGGGCAAGTGGAAAGAGAATACACTACGGCAGCCTGTGCTTATGACTTAAATGCAATTTTAATACCTATACACTAAATCCATAGCCCACAGAACAACACAACAAAACGGTTCTTAGCTGTGAAAGGATTAAATAAATAAATAAATACCAAGGGAGGAAGAAATAACCAGATGAGAGTATTTACAACTCTTTTCCCTAGCTTGTGAAAGAATTTGATCAGTCTGTGTGGAGCTGCAAAGATCACTCATTTTTCATAAATGCATTTTTGTCTTTCTAGAAGTTGTCCATTTTTCTAAAGCAGGAACACTGACTAAATTAAAGTAGGTGCCTACACTTCTGATACGTTGCTCCTTCCCTATCTAGCAGCACAGCATTAGAGGCGCCCTTCTGCACCAGATCATAATACGAACTTAACATATGTGTGATTTGCCATTGGAATGGGCTGCCCAGGGAGGTGGTGGAGTTGCCATCCCTGGAAGTGTTCAAGAAAAGCCTGGATGGGGCACTTAGTGCCAGGGTCTCGTTGATTGGCTAGGGCTGGGTGATAGGTTAGACTGGATGAGCTTGGAGGTCTCGTCCAACCTGGTTGATTCTGTGATCCTATATAAATTACAAATCCCAAACACCACATTTATGCCCTCGAGCAGTTCAATTCAACTACAGTATGATGCCTCTAAAAAACTTTGCCCTCTATGGCAAACTTCTCTTTGTAGAGGCCAGGTGGGGATCCAAAGGGATGACTGTTTTAAATATCACATTTGAAACTCCCAGAAATCTCTAGTGGGAAAGGCAGCAGAAAGATGGATTCTCATTATAACAAAGGTTTCAGCAGTTACTGTATCAAATGGGAACAGCCAAGATTTACAACCTGGTTTAAAGCCAACTATCAAAAGTCAATTTAGAAGCAAATTCCATAGAATAAGTGAAGTTAAAACTTTGCTACTGGAAGTTAAACAATGACATTGGATTGGGGGACACACACAGATCAAGACAAACAAAGATGAAGAACACATGTGGGCGTCTTCTTTTGGTTTTTGTCCCAAAGCATCTTTAAATTGTGGCCAGAACAAAGCAGCCTTCCCTCAAAACACCTCCATTCACCCAAGTGAACCTCGCAGAGACCTGAGCTTCATTAGAGCTCTCTGGGAACTCCCACAGAAATCCACCTGACCTTGCTGGTATCCAAATACCACAGCTAAAACATCTGCAAATTAGCACTTATTTTCCATATATACCCATGAGAATGGTAAAATGGAAGGAAGACTCAAATAACCCTTTAAAAGATGCAAGTACAATGTACGTACAGGCTTGAGATTTGGTTCTAAATGTACACAACTTAAGATATCCACAACTAAACTTTAATCTCAGTTAAACCTGAACATATTCAGTATGTCAAATCAAGTCTTTTAGGTATTGTTTTTTAACTTGCTCACTCACATTTGTGTTTTAACAAATGTGCTTTGCTTATTTTCTTTTTAAAAATATTATTATTATATTATGATCATACTCATCATTATCATTAAACAAAACTGCTTTTAAAATGTTTTATAGATACTTTTACATCTTTCTAGCTAAATTAAAAAAAAAAAAAAGCACACATAAGCCTTACAGTTTCTCTCCAAGAAATGTTTTGATTTGGTTCTGCCTGAAGATTTTTTTTGTTTTGTCCTTTCATGATGACCTTCCCTGATTTGCTTCAGGTGATCAGCCCCAGACTGCAAGCAATTACAGAGAACGGGGGAAACAAAACCTTAGTACTAGGACTGCATAACTGGCAGGGGAGCACCTGAAAGCTCTACCCACTTCACGTGATGCCAAGTCTTTTCTAGGAGCTGTGGTGACAGAGCTACCAGCTACTCAGCATCGCACATAATGAGGACATAAATCATCTTGGAGAGTGGTCTGCCACGACTTTCAGCTAAGGCTGTCATCTTCCTAAGCCTTTTTCCTTACAGAGCTTCTTTTATTGCTGCTTTTACATTTCTTGGTTTTTAGTAACTGTTTCCTAAGTTTCATTTTGCTTGTATTAACCTTTTAAAATCACTGAAAAAAACCAAGCAAACAAAAAAGCTAAATTCTGTTGGTTTATTTTTAATGAGTTTGCCCATAGAGCAGGCAGATAGCATCAAGTCTGCTTGAATTAATTCTATAATCTTTTGTTTGAGGACAAAAAAAACCCTCCTAGTCCAACCTCCTTATTTTTAATGGACATTAAACCTTTTTATAGGGTTTCACCCAAATTTATTTGCTCACACATGCTGCTGCTTGTAAGGGTATGAAATGCCAGCTGATTCCTTGACCTTCCTTGGTTCTCTACAAGCAATGTTTGCTCTAAATGTGTGTGTGTGTGTGTGTGTTTTCAAGCACAAATGTAAGGAGGTTCTTACTGCTGCTATAATCTCATACAATGGATTGCCAGCACCTCCCCTCACATGCCCAAGAAAAAGGATATGAAAAAAAAATGAGATGACTGCATATTACCTACAGAAGTCATCCAAGTGTGACTGACTACATCATTCAGCATTTGCAAGGTACAGTTATGCACAGCAGGGAAAGAAAAAAGGTTATTGTGTGACGTCTCTCAAGGGACAAGGACTGAAGAAATGACATTCTTGTGGTCTCCGGGTGATATTCTGACAAACAACACAATCCCACCTTTAAAGTCTTGCTCTGAATACCAGGAAGCAGCCCTGCTAGGGGATGGGGGAAAGGAATGCCTCGCATTGTTTCAAAAAACACACAGGGCTCACAGGCCTGTGTACAGAATAGTTGCCCCTACAGCAAAGGATTCAGGCACTGATTTAGGAAACGTGTATCAAAAAGTCAGCTTGAAAGGCTGGTGGATGGCTTAACACAAGAGAGACATAGAACTCTTGGAGTAGGTCCAGATGAGGGTCACAAGGACGATCAGAGGGCTGGAGCACCCCTCCTATGAAGACAGGCTTAGAGAAGAGGGGCTGGTCAGCCTGGAGAGGAGAAGGCTCTGGGGAGATCTTACAGCTACATTTTAATATATGATGGGGACCTACAGGAAGGCTAGGGAGGGACTATTTAGAAGGGCTTACAGGATGAGGGGCAGTGGTTTGAAACTGGAGCAAGATAGATTGAGGTTGGACATCAGGAGGAAGGTCTTTACAGTGAGTGGTAAAATACTGGAATATGTTACCCAAGGAAATGATTGAGGCCTCATTCCTGGGGTCATTCAAGATTAGACCTGATGCAGCCCTGGGCAGCCTGATCTAGTTGGAGGTGTCCCTGCTAACTGCAGGGGGGCTGGCCAAGATGACCTTTGAGGGGCCCTTCCAACCCAATGCAATCTGTGAATCTGTAGAAGTGCGCTTGTACACACAGACAAATTCTGTACATACTGCACATGCAATGCAAAGATGCTTCCCACACTTAACTGCTGCTCACTTCACTGCATTCCAGCAGCCACAGGGAGCATTGCCTGTAGGACAAAGTTAGCAAAACACAGTTTAAAGCAGCAAGCCAAGAGTGCAGCCAAGGCTTCAGGAATTGTGCGGCTGATTTCTGCAGGCACCTACAGAGACTGCACATCCATCCCCTGTGATGGGAACAGCTATCAGATGTGGATCTCAAGCCAAACTGCCTATTGCAGAAAGTATAATGCTGTCCACTAGCCAAATATTTCCTATCACTGCAAGTGTGACCTCTTTTGAGGTCATTAATGGCTCATCTCAATTATAATTTATCTAATAACTACCACTATTGTAAGTGCTAACAAGCGCTATTGTAATTTCAAGAGTTCTTTTTCCCCCTCCCCCTTTTTAATAAGTTTTCTGCTAACCCAAGGGACTTATCTCCCTTTCCAGTTCTATCTGCGAGGAGGCAGTTTCAGGAGGTTCCACGTCCCCACCACCCGCCTTTGCTGAGAGGAAGGAAACCACCCAGCTCACCAAAGTACTTGCTCCGTGCTTACCGGCACAGGATGAAAGCCTTCTGGCTGGAAGGACAGCTACAACCCCATGGCCAAGAGGAAGTCCTGTCTGCACTCCAGCCCTGCTGCACTCACCATGGCTTTTCCATACTTGGACCTGTCTGGGATGCAGTGTAATGCAGATCCCAGACATGCTCAGAGACTTGAGAAGTCCTGTCCTGCCCAAAAGGCAGGTGACTCCACCATTTCTCTTTCCAACAAATTCACACTACTCGATTTCTTGTTTCTGGCATCCATTCTTCCTTGCAGTTCTCTCTCCTGTATACTTTTTGGTTCTCCTAGTTTTTAACTTCCCACCTAACAAGTTCCTATTTGGATATTTACCCTCTTCTCCATTTTTGGATAAGAGCTCCATGAGGACTTATTACTGGTCACCTTTTCCAGGTACTGTGTCACCTGCCAGCTGATCTGAGGTTCTCATACACTACTGGTGGCCTTGTCCATGACAGGAGGGTTAGAATTTGATGATCCTTAAGATTCTTTTCAACTTAAGCCATTGTATGATTCCATTGTGGAGATGTCACCATTTCCCACTCTCTTCTGGGCAATATCATTAGCATTAATCATTTGGACAAAGTTCCTATAGTGTCCCAAATTCATATTTGAGGTTTTCTCAGAGTCCCTAGCTCACCAAAAAAACCCCAACAAACAATCCTTTTTCTGAAATGCAGCATTTCCATACTTCTGCAGGCAGGTGCTGTAAAGCAAGCTGAATTCAAGTCTCTCCTGATCCCCTGGCCTTAATCCCCTGCACAGACAATACATACTTCCTCAGTTAAGAACACTTCCTTTTGGTATTTATTTATTTACTCTCCATGCTTATACAGATTTAGTTCAACCAAACAAAGGAAGGTATATGCAATGCACAGCCCATAGGTAGTTCATAGGCCACATCTGGAATATTGTGTCCAGTTCTGGGCCACTTAGTTCAAGAAGGAACACAGGGAAGTGCTTGAAAGAGTCCACAAAAATGATGAAGGGAATGGAACATCTTCCATACCAGGACAGACTGAAGGAGCTGGGGCTCTGCAGCTTGGAGAGGAGGAGACTGAGAGGTGACCTCATTCATGCTTATGAATATGTAAAGAGTGAGCACCAAGAGGCTGGAGCCAGGCTCTGCTGGGTGATGCCCAATGACAGGACAGGGAACAATGGGGGGAAGTTGAGGCATAGGAAGTTCCATGGAAACATGAGGAAAAAAATTTTTCCCTGTGAGGGTGATGGAACACTGGAACAGGCTGCCCAGGGGGGTTGTGGAGTCTCCCTCTCTGGAGATATTCAAGAGCTGCCTGGATGTATTCCTGTGTGATCTGGTATAGGTGATGCTGCTCTGCAGGATGGCTGGACTGGATGAGCTTTCAAGGTCCCTTTCAGCCCCTGACATTCTGTGATTCTAACACAGAGAAAAACACCATCTGTAACATTGGTAGTTTGCGTAAGTCAAGATAACTTCATTCATTCTGCTGTAGCTGAGTATCATCTCAGTCTTATTTGCTCTTTGGGGTGGATAGGTTAAGATGTAAGTAGTGGCAAGATCACAGAATCATAGAATGCTTTGGGTTGAAAGGGCCTTCCAAAGTCATCTAGACCAACCTCCCTGCAGTGAGCAGGAACATCCTCCACTAGATAATGATTGCCTTCCCCATTGATGAAGAGGTGACAAAATTAGATCTGTGGACATGGAACACATCCAACATTGTCTGTCCTTTGTAAATGAGAACACATTTCCTAAAACATTTCAGAAATTAAACTGAATTCTCATTCTAGCAAATCTCTAACAGAAGCAGTGGGAATCCTCGATGGATGCAGTGGAATACAGCTTGGGTTTCCTGTCTCTTTTTTTAATGATACATCAGTTTCATCCCCAACCAGTCCAACAAAAAAACCTATAGGAATACACAGAAAAATACAGAGTAGAAAAAGATATGGAGATGTGATGTAGTGCAAATGCATCACATGACCAAAGCAACCATCACCAGATATTGAAGATCTTCCCATAATGCCAAAACCAAGAGGGTGATATTTAGGGTTGCAGTGAATCTCATCTGGGTTGTGTTCTGAATCTTGTCTGCAACAAGATCAGGGAAAAGCATTTTTCAAAGCTGCCTGTCAGGTACCAGAAGTAATTCTAAATGAGAAGGCGCTAATTTCTTCTGAAGTCAGAGTTGCCATTGTGCTTTTGTTTTCTGTGGGGAAGTTTTCAAGCACAGCTAACAGCACTTCTGCTACAGCATTTACTTCATCACTACTCTCCACTTTTTCCTTCCCTGTATCTTCTGGGAACAAACAGAGTGTTGCTGCTGCCCTTCCAAGAATGGATGCAGAACTTGGAAGCTTAGACAAAACAGAATGAGCTCCTCCAGAAAATGTCATCATTCCTGTGTTTGCCAGCTCTAACTAACTGGACAAGCTACAGATTCTCTCTTCAAACTCACGTATCTGCTAAACTAAAAATGTTCATCAACTGTTCAGACAGAAAAACAAATCCAAACCCACCACCTTCTTCATCTTGTTGGCAAACTCCATTAAATACTGAAACATTTAAAAGCATAACATCACTTGTGCTGGTTTGAGCTAATTGGAATATTTTTTAATAGAGAAAAATTATACTGTAGGCTGTGAAGGTAAAACAGTGGCGATGTCTACTTCACTCAGAGGCTTGCTGCGATGTTTAGGTATAAGGAAACCATAACAAAGAAGATAAGAGTCTCTTGAGCTGGCAGTCTGGGTCACAAGGGGCTTACTTGCTTACTGGCTGGCTTGCTGCTTGGGTCTTGGGCTAGCAGCTCTGGCTTCTCCTCTCTGTTGAATAACTTCACTAACCACCTTTCTTCTAATCCTCCCAAGCCGATCCTCCTTGCACGTAAGCCAAACCTTGGGGTAAGGTGTGGGGGTGGGGAGAAGGTGGAAGGGTGGTTGGGAGCCCCTCCTGGGGTCTCTGATTTCTGGGAGGGGAGTTCTGTATCTGTATTACCTTAAACTTGTATATGTCTGTAAATATTCCTGTATATACTGTATATATTTGCTTGTATATTGTGCTGAGCTGTAAATATAGCTTCATCTCTTAACTTCCAGTCCGGCTGAGATCTAGTCTGGGTCATTTCAAAGTGTGGGGGGGCAGGGAACTCCCAAACCGTCACATAAAGTGATTATTACTCAAGGCAAAAATTCCCAGTTTACCCATCATGAACATCTGCATCTAAATGATCTAATCCACAATTCTCTGTTTTGCCACGGGAGTACAGCACAGCAGAACCCATCTATTGCCAGAAGACCAGGATTCCAAATTAAAGCTATTCCTAATTCCCATGCTTACTAGAAAGTCCTCAAAAGATAAGTTGGTCACACAGAATGGTAAGGGTCAGAAGGTATCTCTGGAGATCATCTAGCTCAATTCCCCTGCTAGAGCATGGCCATCTAGGGTAAACAATTAATGAGTTATCACTAATTTATTATCATTAATTTATCATTAATGATCTTGTCACAGAAAGACTTAGCAAAATCTGCTGGTGGCACAAAATCTAGATGCTCTGTTGCAAAGGGAAAAATTGGATAACCAAATGAAAATGGGATACTGAGAAGGCACACAATAGGAATGTCAGGAAGTAAGAGAGCAGAAGGTCACAGAATCACCAAGCACTTCTGTTGTCAGTGTTGAGGTGTGGTGCAGATGTTTGGATGTAATGGAAGAAAGAGGTCCAGCTACATCAGCAGGACACTGACCTGTTGAGTTGCCAAGGCAATGCATGCACAGAAGGTAAATGCATCCTCTGGTTACAGCCTCTCCTGCAGAGCTAGGAAAACACTGACACCAGCATGCCAGGTAATGCCCAGA
Source organism: Semnornis frantzii (assembly GCA_013399775.1). Lineage (NCBI taxonomy): Eukaryota > Metazoa > Chordata > Aves > Piciformes > Ramphastidae > Semnornis > Semnornis frantzii. The sequence goes on from VWYK01077785.1 coordinate 13,830, forward strand.
GTTCCTCTCAAAGAGCCCAGCAGCATCTGGTCCCTCACACACCAGGGATTAAGGCAAAACACAGGAAATTGGAAGATAATCAAGGTAGCAGATTTGTCTTGTACAAGGATATTAAGGGTTTGGCTTACAGCAAAACAAAGACTGAAAGAAGCAATCAAAACTTTGAAGAGTAACGCTGGCACAAGAAACAACTGCAGCAAAGCACTCATGGCTAAATTTGTTAGTGAGGAACAAGACTAAAATGTTTAAAACAACAACAAAAACCCCACAAACCAAAAACAAACTAAACAAGCAACCAAAACTCCTCCAAGCCTCCAAATACTTAACATTTGAGGTAGCAAGTCTCAAAGCATAAGATGGCTTTTATCTAACAGGATTTGCAAGAAACTTTGTGACCAGATTTCGTCACTCTGCCTTCTGCACCAATTTCTCAGCCTTCTTACCTCTCTGAAGCAGCTGAAACCAGGAGGTACAATTCAGGATTTTAATTTCTGCTTTTCCTTCCTTTTTCTAGGTGCCTGTGTCTGAATGTTTCAATCTGCTATGAACTAGACAACAGCTAAAGCTCTAGCAATACAAACGACACATTTCTTTTGATGTTGTACTGAAAGAAGGACTAGAGTCTGATTTGTAGGAAGCAAATCATTTCCATTTTTGACAAGGAAACTACCAAGCCCTCAGGGTTTTGTTCCGTTCTGCTTTTTAAATGGCAAGGATATGATGGGAAAATAAATTGAAGGTCATGAGAAACTGAAATGGACAACATTGGATAGCAGAGTACACAAAATAAACCTCTCCTTTGCTTCCAGCTGTGGCAGGTTTCAAGGCAGAGCCATTGGATACAGAGAAGTCCCACACAACCCCTTTATGACTAAACAGTTGTTCATCAGCCACAAAAAAACCCTCAGCATTTTAGTAAATAAAGAAATGTTGGAAAGACTCATTTCTGCAGTCCCACAAGAAAAAAAATAAATATTTAAGGTAAGTTAATTAAATAAGGAAATAAAAAAGCCAGAGCTAGTTTTATGTCTTTTGGGGTTTGGACTACATGATCTTTGGTGGTCCCTTCCAACCCAAACTATTCTATGATTCTAGGGTAGCTACACAAAGTACCTCTATAAAAGACCACCATGATTAAAGAATCAGTGTGGTATCAAAATAATTCTGAAAAAGTTAATTACACTGAAAACTGTTCAATCATTTATCAGTGGACTTGCTTAGCCACACCTCACCCCAAAAACAAAGGCCACAGGAGACAGCCAAATCACACAATAGGATTTGCACTTTTAGTTAACTGAAAGAGTTAACTGGAGAGAGCCCAGTGCAGAGCCATGAGGATGACTAGGGGACTTGAGCATCGCCCCTGCAAGAGAGATTGAGAGCCCTGGGGCTGTTTGGAGAGGAGAAGACTGAGAGATCTGATCAATGTCAGCAAGTTTGCAGATGGCACCAAGCTGCCTGGCATAGTAGACTTGCTGGAGGGCAAGGATCCATCCAGAAGGACCTGGACAGGCTGCAGGGGTGGGCCCAGGCCAACCTCATGAAATTCAACAAGGCCAAGTGTAAGGTCCTACACCTGGGTGGGCACAATCCCAAGCACAAATACAGGCTGGGCGGGGAATGGCGAAAGCAGCCCTGAGGAAAAGGACCTTGGGGTCTGGGGTGATGAAAACCTCATGAGCCTGCAGTGTGAGTGCAGCCCAGACAGCAACTGTGTGCTGGGCTGCAGCAAGAGCAGTGTGGGCAGCAGGGCAAGGGAGGGCATTCTGCCCCTTTGCAGCTGTGAGTCCTGTGTGCAGTTCTGGAGCCCCCAGCACAGGAAGGACATGGAACTGTTGGAGTGAGTCCAGAGGAGGCCACAAAGATGGTCAGAGGGCTGCAGCAGCTCTGCTATGAGGACAGGCTGAGAGAGTTGGGGCTCTGCAGCCTGGAGAAGAGAAGGCTTCCAGGAGACCTTGAAGTGGCCTTCCAGTATCTGAAGGGAGCCTACAGGAAGGCTGGGGAGGGACTATTTACACGGTCTTATAATGACAGGACTAGGACTGATGGGTTTAAACTGTCAGAGGGGAGAGTTAAACTAGATGTTAAGAGGAAGTTCTTTGCAATGAAGGGGGTGAAACACTGGCACAGGTTGCCCAGGAAGGTTGTGGCTGCTCCCATTTTTGTTGATAATTAAACATCTGTCAGAGTAATCACAATAAAGTTTCAGGTTGTTACTGATGCTTCCATATCTGATCTGGGCTGTAAATAAGCACATTAAGCACTGCAATATTCCACTAAAAAACCAATTTTATTTAACATGTCCTAAAATGCCGTTGATTTTTACTTCATGGTGCCATTTTCCTTTTTTTTTTTTTTTTCCTGACAAGTAAGATGAGTCTGGGGACAGTAAACTACCAGCTCAGGACAAACAACCAGCCAAGATGCAATTATTTCTTTTCAGGTCTCTCCTCTCCACACCATCCTACCCCAAGGCAAGACAATGTCCTTGGTTTGCAAGGACAGTTTCTAGCAATATAGCAAGAAATTTATATCTTTCTGAAATTATGATATACTAAGGTAGTAAAAAGAGCTGAACCCATGCCCTGCACTACCCAGTACTACATCTTCTGCTGTTACCAGTGGCAAAAGGTGATGACAAATGGTGACAACACTGGGAGCAGCAGCACAGCCTGTTCCATTCACCTGCTACAATTGGAGAAGTTCCCTCTGGGTTTTCTTCCCAACCCATCTCTATTATCAACCAAATCAGGCATCAGAAACAGCCTGATTTTGTGACTAACATCTCCCACAAACAAGTAGCTATTCTCTCCAGTCCTCCAGCTCTGTTGCCCTCACCACAAGAAAGGCATGGACCTGATGGAGGTCCAGAGGAGGGCCATGAAAGCAATCATGAGGCTGAAATAATTCTGCTATGAGGACAGGCAGAGGGAGCTGGGGCTGCTAATCCTGAAGAAGACTCCAGGGAGACCTAGTAGCATCCTGACAGTACCTGAAGGGGGCTTGCAAGAAGGCTGCAGAGGGATTGTTTACGAAGGCCTGCAGTGATAGGACCAGGGGCAATGGTTTGAACTTAGAGAAGAGTAGATTTAGGTTGGACTTTAGGAGGAAGTGGAACACTGTAAAAGGTTGATCAGGGAGGTAGTTGAGACCCCACCCTTGGTGATATTCATAGAATGGTAAGGTTGGAAGGGACCTCAAGGATCATCTAGTTCCAATCCCCTGCCACAGCCAGGAACACCTCTCACTGGAACAGGTCACTCAAGGCCTCGTCCAACCTGGCCTTGAACACCTCCAGGGAAGGAGCAGCCACAATCTCCCTGGGCAACCTGTGCCAATGTTTCACCACCCTCACTGCAAAGAGCTTCCTCCTAACATCCAGTCTAAATCTCCCCTCTTACAGTTTGAACCCACTGCCCCTCGTCCTGTCATTACAAGACCTTGTAAATAGTCCCTCCCCAGCCTTCCTGTAGGCTCCCTTCAGATACTGGAAGGCTACTCTAAGGTCTCCTGGAAGCCTTCTCTTCTCCAGGCTGCAGAACCCCAACTCTCTCAGCCTGTCCTCATAGCAGAGCTGCTGCAGCCCTCTCAGCATCTTTGTGGCCCTATTCAAGATTAAGCTCAACACATCTCTGGGCAACCTGACCCAATGTCCTTGTTCACTGCAGAGGGGTTGGACTAGATGACCTTTGGAGGTCACTTCCAACCCAACACATTCTATGATTCTAAGTGACAGTAACACAGCAGCAACTTTCTGATAGCCTCTGCGGAGCCACAGAGAGGGCTTGCATCACACTACTGGGGAGGTACCAGGGAGGTTCTGGAAGCATGTTTGCTAAGCAACAGGTACTACAGACAATCTCACAGAACTAACCAGGCTGGAAAAAGACCTTCAAGATCAAGTCCACCCTATCACCTAACACCTTCTAATTAACTAAACCATGGCACTGCCTCATCCAGTCTCCTTTTTAACACCTCCAGGGACGGCGACTCCACCACCTCCCTGAGCAGCCCATTCCAATGCCAATCACTCTTGTTGGGAAGAGCTTCTTCCTAACACCCAGCCTAAACCTGCCCTGGCACAGCTCGAGACTGTGTCCTCTTGTTCTGTCACTGGGTGCCTGTAGGAACACACCAACCCCATCTGGCTACAACCTCCTTTCAGGTAGTTGTAGAGACCAATAAGATCTTCCCTAAGCCTCCTCTTCTGCAGGCTGCACACCCCCAGCTCCCTCAGCCTGTCCTCACAGGGCAGTGCTCCAGCCCCCTCACCAGCCTTGGTGCCCTTCTGTAGACACATTCAAGCACCTCAACACCTTTCTTAAACTGAGGGGCCCAGAACTGAACACAGGACTCAAGGTGTGGCCTCACCAGTGCTGAGTCCAGGGTCAGAAGGACTTCCTTGGTCCTGTTGGTCACACTACTCCTGATATGGTTCCAGCACCAAAGCAGGATGAAGTTGGGTCAGGGAGAATGGGACCATTCAATCCATCTCCTAAAGGCTCCTTACAAATTATTACAGAATGCCACACTTGGAACTGAAGTTCATGTTCAACCAACCTTATTGCTTGTGGCCAACAGCTTTAAATGACTCTTAGTGAGAAACTGTTTAGCTAAAGAGAGGTCACCACTACAAGTACATTCTGAGATGAAAGCAACTATAGAATTTCTATTAGCCTATGAAACAAATTGTTCATCCTGGGTCAACCTCTAGCAAAAAGGCAAACACACTACAGAAATTACTGTCTCAGCAGAAATAATGGAACAGTCCTGAAAGCTGAACTCTTTTGTTAGCAGTAGATCTCACTGGGGCATGGAGAAAGAAGATGGTGTGGCCTGAAGGACAAGCTCAGCTATTGCTCTCCACACAGAGTTTGTTCTTGGCACAGACTTCCACCTTTAAAATATATTCTGTATGCATTTTAAAACATCTAAGTGTTAATCCAGTGAAATGTGGCAAAGAATTAGTCCATACTATGGTATTTGTGATCTTGGAGATGGCATGGTGAGAACCAGATCTGCTGTGAGCATGCCTTGTCTGCCAGGATTGCTCTGAAAAGCAACAACAGCTGCTCAGGTACTTGAACCCACACCAGCTCCATTACCTCTAAACCCTGCAGTTATCATAAAATGTGAAGCTTTTTCTTTTAATTTGAAAAGATGGGATCTGGAAAGCTGTATCCTCCCCAAGTAGCTGGGGTGAGGAGTTTCAGCTGCATTAAACAATGACTGAAGCACTACTCCCTTCAGCCTGGGATGAAAGCAGTCTGCCATCAGAATGCTGATCAGCAGGAATGGTCTCACAAAGCTACCTGCAAGACACCATGCCCTTGCAGAACGCTTCCTAACAGTAAAAGGAGACCAGCCAAGCAATTCCCTTTGAAGTGATCTGATAGGCCTTTGAGGAGCTGGACATGGCTGCAAAGAGCTGTAAGAGGAATTAGGGTGACTGGTCCTGCTAAGGCAAAGGTCCTCGACCCAATGCCATCTTCCCCAGAGAAAAGACTGGAACCTCATTTAAAGGAAGTTATGAGGCTCCCTTACTGATACATAAAATTATTTGGCACAGCAAGAGGACTTACAGGCTCTTCTAGAGAAAGGGAGAGGACCAAGACAGGAAAACAGGCACAAGAACAACCTAGCACGTGATACCAATTAATAACTTGCATGGCAGCTCTGTGTTTTGGAATAATACTGCTCAGTTTCCATCTAAGAACTGAGGCTCTGTCAAGTAGCTATAAAGACTAAAGAACAAAAAGCTTGGAAAGGCAAGGTGCCCAACCTCCTGTGTATTACAGACCACTAGGTTTGATTGGTTAACATGCATAAAAAGCATGAAGACCAAGACTAACCCTCAACTCCTACATAAGCCCTTAAGGGCCCTCTTACTGCACTAGCTAAAACATTTGTGTCTCACGCACATCAGATTAGCCCTGCATGAAGTCCCTTTATTGTCCTTGTGCAAAGACTGCTTTAATAAGCAATACCTTGCTTCACCACAGTGTAGCTTTATCTAGAACGGGAAAACCCCCAAAACTCATCCCCATAAATTTCTGAAATTCTTCAGGATGAGAAGTTCCTTTTTCTCCTCAGAGAAAAGTAACATTGCAGCAAGAAAGATTATTTTCTAACCCAATGTCTCAGCTAGGTACTAGCATTTGTCTCCTTTCTACATTTTAACTAACTAGCTAAAGGAGAAACTTGCAGGGTAAGAGTTTGCAGCTGTGCAACCCACAAGTGAAGCAAGAATTTCAGGCATGCATAAGATTTGCTCAGCAGCTGCAAGGCTAGGGCTGGTGTAAGTCTGAGAGCTCTGCCAGCTCACCTCTATCAGTTAGGAATGTACAAAATAACCCCTGTAAGGATCAAGCAAAAGCCCAGGAGAGTGCTGCTGCACTTCAGCAAGGTAGAAGAGCAATCCTGATGGAGAAACTTCCTGCCTCTGGCAGCAAACAGTGCAGCTTCTCCACAAGGCTCTGCTAGTGTAACTCCTTGTGTGGCACAGGCATACCTACAGATATGTTCAGCCCACATCTGCCAGCTAACAACACTTTTTTTGTGGGCAGACAATGGCAGATCTCTCATATATCTTATTTCTGAAGATGAGAAGCTCCATGGCTTGCTAGGTACTAGGTCTCATGAGAAGAAGTAAAAGCTACAATGCCAGAGGCTGCTGAGGAGCAGGCCACCAAATGATCCCTCCACACAGATGGCCTCAGCTGGTACCACAAAGCAACTGCTGCTGTGAGCCTCCCTTGCACTTCAAGACACACAGAATCATTTGAACACACTGCAGGAGAATTCTGCTGCACAGAAGACTGAAATTCAATGTTGGTGTCCACACCAACAGATAGTATTGCTGACACTGACCCTGCTATCAAACACCTCTGCTGCCTATGGCCTTTTCTCACGAGGTGGCAGAGCAAATTGCAGTCTTTTGTCACACAGAAGTAATCTGCAAGAATGGATAAGCCAAGAACTGCTCTTGCTGCAGTACAGCTAGAGCATTTTTTTTAAAACAAACACTAGATGAACATAAATGCTGCACAGAAATACAGGTACCTTTGGTCTCTATGCTAGGAGAAATCTGAGACTTCGGTGTTTGAGATGTGGGGTAAGAACACTGCAGAAAAAGCCTCCCCCCCCCAATCTCAGAAGATCCCCAGACGTGCAGTAGATTACTTACTCTTCCCAGTTTGTTGGTGGAAAGCCAGTAACAGAGACTGAGTCCTGGGCACCGGCACCAGCACCCCCTCAGGTGGCTGCAGAAATCAGGCAAGCTGCAAAACAAAACCAAGTCACATGTTAGAGTTTTGGTTTATGAAGAGTCAGGGAGGGATTAATGAAAACCACTGAGCTCCCAAGTGTGGGGGCTACCAAAATAACCCCACACAGCCGCCTCTCTGCAGCAGTGGGAGCCAGCAAGGCAGGGGGAGCTTGGCAATCACATGAGATGCCAAGTGATTGAGTGACCCAAACTGAAAATTGAAATCCTTAAAACCCACCTGCACTGAACAACGTGCAGGCAAGAGAAGAGCACAACAGAGGATCCCTATATTACAGTGCAGGATTCTTCCCAAACTGGAAAGCTGCTATTGGACCACGACAGCTTGGGCATAGAAGAAAGACACTGCAAGGCCATGCTTTAAATTCTCTCTTTCTTCACTGCATTACAGAGCTGTGGCTCTGCCTGTACACAAACAGTGAACGGCAGGAAGAAAATGAATTTAGATGATAGAGATGAGCCCAGAGTTAGAAAAAAGGCAGCAAGAAGTCCTCACTAAACAGTAAGTTCATAAGGTAATTTAGAAAAGAAAGTGGGAACAAATCATTCTTTAGGTTTATGTTTCTGCTCACCAGACATCCAGTAGATGATTTATTTTTGCAAAGTCTGTGTGCTGCATCACAGCTATTTGCCAACCATCCCACCCCCTGGTAAAAGATTACATTAATGGTAAGGAGGTTGGTGCTGAAAAACACACTGGGATTATTGCCACACTGTGACAGAAATGAGGTTATCTTCCCATCAAAAGATACTCCATCAGTGACAGCAGATCTGTCAGTTAAACAACCTTCTAGGATTCAAGGTATTACTCAACTTCATATTTGTTCTCCCACCTGGAGAAAATAAATATGAGAGACCCAAAATACAAATCTCATCTGCTGCAGAGCTTAAATATATATATATATATATATCCTTTTTTCCTTTGTTAAAGCAAAAGACAGGCTAAACCAAGGCAAATTCTATTCCATTTTAAAGAGAGATTTTTTTTTACTGTCCTTCTGCTAATAGAAATCCAAAAACTATCAATCCTAGAAAGTACTGAGATAAAACAGATCACGTAAGAGAGCTAAAAATGTTCTGCTTTTAAAAAAATCGTATTTGTCATTTGGCAACTTGAAAATAGACCTTTTTATAAGCCAGACAGAAAATAATATGAAAATCTAAAGCTTTTTTAATAAATTGAGAAAATAAGCTCATTTTTTTTTGTTTCAATAATGAAATTGTACTTTAAAAATAACACCACTCTTTTGAGGGAGCAAGAAGAAAGCAGAATAAACTCTCACATAAAACTAATATTCTAACCCAGTTTAGGAGGAACATTTGAGGGCTTCTGTAGCAGATGATCAGATCTCAGTGTTCAATAGAGGGGAAAAGGTGGGAGAGAAACAAGACAGACCTTGTGCCAGCACCTTCTCGCTAGCCAAGCCAAGCAATCAGTGATTTCCTGCTGTCTGAAATTCAAGGGCTTTACACAAATAATATTTGCTGGGTTAAGTTTTGAGACCCCAAACCTCTGCAGGGACCAAGTAGACATGCCAGCATTTTCCTAATGATTCTAAGGGGTTTCTTCCTGAGAGAAACAGAGACACACCCATCTGTGTTGGCATGGTCACTTCATAATGAAGTCAACATTTTTCATCACAGGATCATAGGATGTTAGGGGTTGGAAGGGACCTCTGGAGGTCTTCAAGTCCAATCTCCCTGCCAGAGCAGGGCCACAGAATCTAGTGCAGGTCACACAGGAACAAAGGGCTTGAAAGTCTCTAGAGAAGGAGACTCCACAACCTCTCTGGGGTGCATGGTCCACTGCTCTGCCACCCTTATAGTCAAGAAGTTCTTCCCCATGTTGAGGTGAACTTCCTGTGCTGCAGTTTCCATCCATTGCCCCTTGTCCTATGACAAGGCACGAGTGAGCAGAAGCTGTCCATGTCCCTTCCTTCCTGACCCCCAGCCCTCAGGTATTTGTATACATTTATTAGATCCTATATTTTCTTCATTCTATATGTGAAACTCTAGTCCAGGAGCTAATTAAAAATTATGTTAAAAATAGAAATAAATTTAAAAAAAAAAAAAAAAAAGTAACAGCTCAAAAAGCATTTGACGGCTGAAACAAGTTTTCCATTCCAACAGGATCAGCCACCAGTTCTGAGATCAGAGCAAAGAATGGAGCATAAAACAGTCTAAAATATAAGTCTCAAAAGCAGGAATGACCAAGCAGATAGGAAACTGCAAAGCAAAAGTTTCAATGAGAGACATCTGCCCTCAGCTCCAAAGGGATATTAACACTGATGACAAATTCCTGAATCTGTGCTTTCTGCATACACAACATATTCTATTTCCCAGCTGAGAAGCTCTCCCCCGCCCTGAGAGCCCTTCCCTTTCTCTGCAGCCTGCTCAACATGTCCACCTCCCTACCCACATTTTTACCACGCTGCCTTGCTTTGAAAATTGGCTGACTTGAAAACAACTCTGGGATGAAGAAAGGAATTTTTTTTTTCCTCACTGTTTATAAATCTTTATATTTCAAAGGAAAACTCAGCCAGCCAACAGTGGAACAAGCTCAGCCTGCAGACCCATGCAAGCTAGAATAATTCATTTAGGACTTTATTAAAAGCAGTAAATTGGAAGGCAGATAGCATGCAGGCACTGATACCCTTCTCAGAAAATCAATTAGCAAATGTCTAACGCCCACAGATGACAAAGTAGGAACATGCTGTTACAATTAATGAAATCAACAACTGGCTGCTGGAGGAAATACTAGGTGTGAGGTAAAAACATCCAAACTCTAAATGGTCCCCATTTTCTTCTTTTTGCAAAGATGGGGCGACAGTATAGAGTGGAATTAGGTATTCCTGCATACTTGGATTTCTATGGGGCATAGACCTGTGACCCCAATCACAGAACCAATCACAGAATCACAGACCTGTGACCCCAGTCACAGAATGTCAGGGGCTGGAAGGTACCTCCAAAGCTCATCCAGCCCAACCCCCCTGCCAGAGCAGGATCACCTAGACCAGATCATACATCCAGGTGAGTTTTGAGTATCTCCAGAGAGGGAGACTCCACAACTCTCCCTGGGCAGCCAGTCCTCAGCTAGCCTCAGCAACGAGCAACCCCCACAGGTGCTGGCTTGCAACCTGATCTTGCCAGCAAGAAATAACAACAAAAAAATCCAGCTATGGCGTTTACTGCCCCTGTCGAGCTGCTAGAACAAAACTTACTTTTGTAGAGCTCTCAAAGCAGACACGGACATCTACCTGGTAGAGCCTCCCCGTGGACTTGTAATGTCTACTTTTCTTGAGGTTTAGCAGGAATTTACTGAGCTAGGAATCACTGCAGCTCCACTGCTCCACTGCAGGCTGTGCCTGGTGGCTTCCTGCCAAGAGCTGTGAAGGTTAGCAGCTTTGATTGCTCTCTTTGCCAGCCTCCTTGCTCTTGGTAAGGAACTTTAATGTTTAGCTTAAATATCAAAAAAAGGCAGCTTCCCAACAGTCAAACTTCAATGGGGGTCAGGACCAAAATAGGTTTAATAATCCAGTAACTCTTTTTTCCTGAACCACACACTATGTAAATGGTGTACAACATTTTTCTTCTTGCCCTTAAGGAAAAACCTGCACCACCAAGATTCTCAGATGCCTCTGTTGACTTAGAACTCTGTTACTCTGATTTAAATCCACATCATCTGGTATAAGTGATCTTGCTCTGGCAGGGGGTTGGACTAGATGATCTTTCGAGGTCACTTCCAGCCACTGACATTCGGTGATCTAAAAACTGTCACCAAAAAATAAAATATTCACCAACTCTTCCCTGTTGGGCAACGGCATCTCAGATGGTCCCAACAGAGTGCAGCCAGCCTGGGCTTTGGAGTGGCACATAGAATCAGAGAATCGTAAGGCTGGAAGGGACCTCAAAGATCATCCAGTTCCAAACCCCTGACATAGGCAGGGACACCTCCCACTAGAACAGGACACTCAAGGCCTCCTCCAACCTGGCCTTGAACACCTCCAGGGAGGGAGCAGCCACAACCTCCCTGGGCAACCTGTGCCAGTGCCTCACCACCCTCACTGCAAACAACTTCCTCCTAACATCCAGTCTAAATCTCCCCTCTGCCACTTTAAACCCATTGCCCCTTGTCCTGTCATTGCAAGACCTTGTAAATAGTCCCTCCCCAGCCTTCATGTAGGCTCCCTTCAGATACTGGAAGGTTACTCTAAGGTCTCCTGGAAGCCTTCTCTTCTCCAGGCTGCAGTCCCAACTCTCTCAGCCTGTCCTCATAGCAGAGTTGATGCAGCCCTCTCAGCATCTTCATGGCCTCCTCTGGACTGGCTCCAACACTTCCATGTCCTTCCTGTGCTGGGGGCTCCAGAACTGCACACAGGACTCCAGGTGGGGCCTGAGGAGAGCAGAGCAGAGGGGCAGAATCCTCTCCCTTGCCCTGCTGGCCACACTGCTCGTGATGCAGCCCAGGACTCGGTTGGCTGTCTGGGCTGCACTCACACTGCAGGCTCATATTGAGCTTTTCAGCAACACAGACCCCAAGGTCCTGTCCTTTTCCTCAGGGCTGCTCTCAGCCACTCACCACTCAGCCTGTATTTGTGCTTGGGATTGTGCCTACCCAGGTGCAGGACCTTACAAGGAGAGCAACAGAGAGTCTTCCAGTCAGTAGTTTGTTTTGTAGGAAAAGAAACACAACCATTTGCACCATGGAACACAAATGTCAAGGATTATATTACTCTGGAGCACTCCTCCTGCATCCTTTATAGCAATAGTGCATATTGCTAGCAACCTGCAAATCTGCCGTCTTGGGCTGGGTGGAAGGGTGTAAAAACTTCCCCTCAGCACTGGTGAGGCCACACTTTGAGTACTGGGTTCAGTTTGGGGGCCCTCACGACAAGAAGACATTGAGGGTCTAGAGCAGGTCCTGAAAAGGGCAATGAAGCTGGTGAAGGGTCTGGAGAACAGGTCTGGTGAGGAGCAGCTGAAGAAACTGGAGTTGTTTACTCTGGAGGAGTGGAGGTTAAGGGGAGACCTCATTGCTCTCTACAACTACCTAAAAGGAGGTTGAAACCAGGTGGGTGTCAGTTTCTTCTCTTTAGTAACAAATGATAGGAAATGGCCTCTAGATGCACCATGGGGGGTTTAGATTGGATTTTAAAAGAAACTTCTTGACTGAAAGGGTCTCAAAGACTAGAAGAAGCTCCCTATGGAGGTGGTCGAATCCCCATCCCTGGAGGTGTTTAAAATGTGGTGCTGAGGGCCATGGTTTAGCATCAGATTTGGTAGAGTTAGATGATGGTTGGACTTGCTGATCTTAAAGGTCTNGGTTGTTGGTTGGCTTTGTGATTCTAAAAGGTTTTCAAAAAAAAAAAAAAAAAAAGGTTCTGTAATTAATAGTAGCAGGATGCAAGTCTGCAGGGATCCAGTTGCTCTGGGAAAAGGAACTATAGATATCTCAATTCTTGTGCTTTTGGACTGGGAAAACAGTTAGGAACCCCTGCATGAGACTGAGGATACTACATATTAGGTGGCCTATAAGAAAGCTGGGGAGGGACTTTTTAGGCTGTCAGGTAGTGATAGGACTAGGAGGAATGGAACAAAACTAGAAATAGGTAGATTCAGAGTGGATGTTAGGAAGAAGTTCTTCACCATGAGAGTGGTGAAACCCTGGAATGGGTTGCCCTTGGAGGTGGACCTTAAACCCATCCCCAGAAGTGTTTAAGGTCAGGCTGGATGAGGCTATAGACAGCCTGACCTAGTGTAAGGTGTCCCTGCCCATGGCAGGGGGCTTGGAACTAGGTGATCCTTGTGGTCCCTTCCAACCCTGACTGATTCTATGATTCTATGATTATGATTCTATGATTCTATGTACATCATATAGAGATGATTGAAATTATGTCAGTACAGAACTGGTGACACTTTTCATACTGCAGGTTTCTCTGGGCACATAAAGACATGCAGGCATTGCCCCTGGAGGTGTTTAAGGAAAGACTAGAAATGGCACTTAATGACATGGTCTAGCTGATACAGTGGTGTTAGGTCATAGGCTGGACTTGATGATTTCAGAGGCCTAATCTAGCCTCAGTAATTCTGTGATTCCATGACTTATAGTATCAGACTGGGGACTGCACCCACACTCTCTTTTAAACAGGAATTACAGGATCCCACCTACTTCACCATCAAAATTTCCACATCTTCCTCCAAATTAAAAATAGAAGAAAGAAGAGTCCAGCATAATATCAATAATTAAAAAGTACAGCATGGTCATCTATTTTAAGGACAATTTCTTCTCTTCCTTCTAGAAAGCAGAGCAACCAGTTTCTAACTCCAGTCCATCAGACAGCCTCCCAGTGAGTCTCATAGTCTCATCCAACCACTCTGAGAGTTCAGGCTGCTGGGGTTTACAAAAAGAGGAGAGAAGGAAGGGGTCTGTTTTACTCTGAGGTTTCTTAGGGTCTTAGCCTGGAAATTAAAAACACAAAACAAAACACAAAAAACCAAAACAACAACAAAACCAAACAAACCAACCAAAAAGAAACCCCGAACCAACCAACCCCCCCCAAATACACAAAAAGACCTACGATTTTTTTTTTTTTTTGGGGGGGGGGGGGAGGTAAGAAAAATGTAAAGAAAAAACAAAACACAAAAGAAAGAAAACAACAACAACAAAACCCATAAACCATTCAAAACACCCCCACAAAACACCCAAAAGAAAAAAAACAAGAAACCTGTCAGGTGTATTAACAACTTGTTAATACACATCAATCTGACAGACATGGAAGATTCTCCTAATGATAGGTAAAAGGCTAATTAAAGATGAGGTGGAGAAGATGGCTGCTGTCACTGCCTCAAGAACCCCATCACCTTTCTTTGTCTGCATCTTATTTCTGACAGTGGTTTTTGCCAAGTCCACGGAAGGAAGAACTTTACACATTAATTAACCTACTGCCCTAGAGGGCTGAAAAGAAAACAGCATCTTAGCATCAAAGCATACTTAGATGGTATTTTGCCTTCCCAGATTTTTTTAAGTCAAGTTTTTGGACGGTCAGGAAAAAGCATTTCTTCCCCAATTCACAGTTAAAACACCAGAATGCACATGGCACTGTTTTATATACAAACTGAGAAGCCTAACAAAACAGAAGAGATTTGGTTCTTCGTTATTTGCAGGAGGGCTCCCCACTCTTTCCCTTCCAGATTAAAAAGCACATTCTGGACACCTTCCTGAAAAGGGCAGACGATGAGCTAGGTCCTCCTAATCAAGAAGGAACATGGGCATGGGTCTTCTGCCCTCTGACAACACATGCTGACCACTAAGGAAAAGCCTGTGAGGAGGGTACATCCTGGTATTTATGGATGATGCCCAAGTCTGTCCCCTTCATTTTAATGATTTTTTTAATTAAAAAAGTCTAAAGTGAAGATTGGAAGGTGGTTTTTGGTTTTCCTTTTAACACTGTGGGCAGAAGAGAACAGAGAAGACAGGAGAGGCAGAGCTAAGAAACTTTTCTTTGCTGCCAGTTTGGACGTTTTCTGTATTTTCACTTTAGCAAATTCTCTACACTGTTGCCCTCCAATCACTTATACAGGAGCCAGGGACTGCTCCCAAACACCCAGGTGTAACTGGCTGTGTGACTTCCTGCTTGCTGAGCTCTGTTGCACAAACACCAAAGCAGAAGAAACCAAAGCACTGAGCTGACTCCAAATCAGAATTCCTCTGCCACTTCAGAGGCTGCCATCCACCACTGTTCAGCACTGGCACCAGCTGACCTGGTCCTGTCAGACTGTGCACTGCCAAAACCCCACTTCATATTCTGCTTCTATGGCTACCCATAAATCACAACATTCTGCCCACCAGTAAAACCTTTTACAGAAGCAGCCTACCTTTACAGCCTGAGGCAGCTGGGATTTCCATCGCTGAGTAACTCAGCTTGCTCAGGGGGAACCAGCCAGCCAGGGCAAGGAGCAGAAAGACCAGATGCTGTCCTCCTGCTAGGTCTCAGCACACACACATCCAATGGAAGTGGAAGAGAGCACAGAAACACCCTGAACACAGGCCCCACACTCCAGAGCAGTTTGCAGTGTGCTGAGCATCCCCTCTGCAGCACAACTAAGCCTGGTGTCCCCTTGCAGAATCACAGAAACATTCCGGTTGGAAAAGACTCTCAGCATCACCAAGTCCAATCAATATCCCTGCTCTACAAGGTGCACCCTAAACCATATCCCCCAAGCGACACATCCAAATGATTCTTAAACACATCCAGGGTTGGTAACTCCACCACCTCCCTGGGCAGCTCATTCCAATGCCTGATCACTCTTGCTGGGAAAAAAAGTTTTCCTACTATTTAGTCTAAACTTACCCAGTCACAGTTTGAGGCCATTCCCTCTTGTTTTATCACTAATTCCCTGTGAGAAGAGGCCAGCACCAACCTCTCCACAATGTCCTTTCAGAAAGCTGTAGACAGCCTTGAGGTTTCCCCTCAGCCTCCTCTGTTTCACACTAACCATTCCAAGCTCCTTCAGTCACTCCTCAACAGATTTATTCTGCAGACCCTTCCACAGGTTCCTTGCCCTCCTCTGTGCTCGCTCCAGCACCTCCATATCTCTCTTGTACTGAGGTGCCCCAAACTGAACACAATACTCAAGGTGTGGCTTCACCAGAGCTGAGTACAAAGGGGACAATCACCTCCCTACTCCTTCCATCCCTAAACCCACTCCTTCTCTCCAGCTTTCATCACCACTGCTGTCATGACTCACCAAAAGGACCAGACGAGTAGCTACTGTTACGAAACTGTTTGAGCAAAACATCTGAGCTGAGGCTTCACTTTCTGGGTTATGATGTCAAAAGCACAGCATACATGGATACCTATTGCTTAACAGCAACTTCTCAAGCACAGTCCAAGCACCAGTGCTGCATATCTTCCTGCAGCTGGATGGCAATCAAATCAGATTTTCTGTTTGCTCATCCCTCCTGACTCAAGCTTAAGAGCTCACAAAAGCCCAAGGCACAAGATTTGCTGTTGGCACTTCAGTGGACAAACAAGCATGCTTTGAAAACACTCAAAACACCTGAGTTGAAAAGATTTTATTAAAATGAAAAATTAAAAGTGGAAAAGGAAGCAACTGCAATCAGTATTTGAAAACAAACCAGCCTAAAATTTATCTCCAAAAATCCCTATTCTTAGCATAACAAGGTGCCATGTAGCTAGCTGAACAATGTTCCAAATGCATGTTAAGAACAAAACTTAACTTTCACACAGCAATTAATTTGTAAGGAAGGTGTTGAAAGCCTGGCATTTATGTGCCAGAGACCACTAGTGAGGGTCAGAAGCAACTGAAGATGCTCAGCCATGAACTGTCTGAAAGAAAAAGGATTTGACTTCTTAGCAGATACATCGTACTTGAGACCAGGTTTTATCTGTCACTTAGAGAAAGCCCTGTGGGTGACGAGTGTTCAGGTCACACACCTTTCCTGCAGCAACCCACAGCACAGTTATTCATGTGATAAACACCCACCTCACAGCAGAAGCCAGTGGCAATGAATAATGCAGAAGATCCAGTCACTACCACATATCATACCCATGGGATATGGAGGCAGCATTTTAGTTTGAAGTCATCCTTCCTCCCTCCAGGGCCCAAGTGTGCTCTTCAGTTATTCTCTCTTCAGCTCCTGCTCTCCACATACATTAACAGGTCAAACCCAGCAAAACAGGATGAGCAGAGGCAGAAGAAACAGGGACACATAAAGAAATGCAGTACACCCTCTCACAAGACAACATTCTCATGTCCCAAGAGACAAGCTTTCCCACCGTTAAGACAATTTCACAAAGCATTAGCTAAACCAGGATAAATCAAAATGGATAAATCAGACACAGCCTTGGCTTTGCCCTGCCTCAATGAAAGGAAGTTAGAAGTGTACTGCAAAACTGAAGGGCAGTCCAAATTCGCACGCCAGTTCCTTCTTCAACAGGCATTGTCATTTGTGCTTCAAGGACAAACTCTCCCAGTGACTGACTTCAGTTACTTATGGAACACATGCCCTTTATGAGGAGAGGCTGAGGGGTCTGGGGTTTTTTAGTCTGGAGAAGACTGAGCAGAGATTTAATAAATGTTTGTAAATATTTGAGGGCTGGGGGTCAGGAAGGAAGGGACAGGCTCTGCTCACTTGCTCCCTAGGATAGGTAAGAAGCAATGGATATAAGCTGCAGCACAAGAGGTTCCACTTCAACACAAGGGGGAATTTCTTTACTGTAAGGGTCACAGAGCACTGGAACAGATTTCCCAGAGAGGTTGTGGAGTCTCCTTCTCTGGAGACTTTCCAGGCCTGTCTGGATGTGTTCCTGTGTGACCTGAGCTAGATTGTATGGTCCTGCTCTGGCAGGGGGGTTGGACTCGAACTATTTGGGTCCCTTCTAACCCCTGACATCCTGGGATCCTGTGATTCCTACTCTGTTAGCACTGCACAGTCCTCCTCAGTCCCTTCATGACATTGTCCAGTTCCTCGCAGTTTGTGCTGCACACAGCAGTGTGATTCATCCTAGAGCATACTTGATACCCGCCACACCAGGGCAAGGCATGGAGCTTCGGGCAGCATGGGACAAAGCAATTGACAATGCCAGCTTGGCTTCTCTGGCACTCTCTGCCTTCCGGCACCCTGCTTAGCCAACCACTCTGCCAGCATTGTTGGCCTTCATGCAGCTTTCACATTAGCCTGGGCACCCGCTCAGGCTGCAAATTTATTATGCCATTAGAAGGGTGTCTTTGTCTTTCATCAGTGTTGCTTTGCACCATTTCTTTTGCATCATTTTCATATACACTGGAAAATCTACATAGGAAAATTTGTCCAGGAAACCAAATTGTGTTCATTAAAGCTCAGGCAGACACTTGGACTGCATGCTTAAAATGAGTGCACAAAAAAAAAAAAAAAAAAAAAAAAACAGGAAAAACTTTCCA